>APFE031323644.1:0-12015 GCA_000404065.3 Pinus taeda | reverse complement strand
ATACACATCAAAGAAGAGGACAGTTAAAAGACTATGTTCTCGACAAAGTATGGGCATTATGAGTTTGTTGTAGTTCCATTTTGCTTAAATAACGCTCCAGCTACATTTATGTGTTTGATGAATAGTGTGTTGCGTCCATATTTGGATAAGTTTGTTATTGTGTTCATTTATGACATGTTGGTATATTCTAAAAATCAGGAAGAGCATGTTGAGAATTTAGCAGTAGTGTTGAGTTTGTTGAGAGAGAATTAGTTGTATGCTAATCTCAACAAGTATAGTTTCTTTTCATACTGAGGTACACTACTTGGGGCATCTTGTCTCCAAGGAGGGCATTGCAGTAGATCTAGAGAAGATAAGAACCATCATGGAGTCTGTAGCTCCTAAGAGTGTGGATGAGGTGAGATATTTCATGGGTCTGGATTGTTGTTATAAGAGGCTCATCAGGAACTTCTCACAAATTGCTTATCCTATCACATGATTGCAAAGGAAAGGTAATAAGTTTGAATGGATAGAAGAGTGTAAGTCTAGCTTTGAGTAGCTTAAGTAGTTGTTGACACATGCACAAGTGCTACATATTGCATATCCAAACAAGGAATTTGTGGTATGCACAAATGCTTGCAAGAGAGGGCTTGGTGGATTCCTTATGTAGGATGGACAGGTGGTATGTTATGAGTCCCGAAAAATAAATGAGCACGAGCAGAACTACCTAATATGTGATCTTGAATTAGCATGAAACATACATGCATTGAAGATGTGGAGGCATTATCTTCTTGGAAGGAGGTTTGTACTTATGAGCGGTCACCATCTATTGATGTATTTGTTTGACTAGCTAAATCTAAATGCCCAACAAGCTAGATGATTGGCCATGATCAGTGATTTTGGTTCCGAGAAAGGAAAAGAGAATAGGGTGGAAGATGCTCTCAATAGACGGGTACAGGTAAATCACTTGGAAGCTATGAGCTCCTATAGGACAGACTTATAGTATAAGATCTTGCAAGAGGGTTTGTAGGATGTTAGGTATATGGCGATTGTGCACATGTTATAGCAAGATATTGGTACAAGTACAGGTGGCAGTACAGGTATAGGTGCAAGTGGACAGTGTATGGATTATTTTCTTACAATGAATGGATTGGTAAGATTCAGAGATAGGATATATGTGTCAGATAACAATGAGCTCAAGAAGGTGACCTTGAGAGAATTTCATGAGAAACTATATTCAGGTCACCTAGGTTATTAGAAGACACTAAAAATAGTGAAGAGATTTTACTATTGGCTAAATTTGAAGAGGGATGTAGTAAAGTTTGTGGTGAGGTGTTTTGATTTTCAGTGAGTGAAGGCAGATTGCAAACATCCAGGTGGATTGCTACAACCAATCATGATTCCATAATGGAAATGGGAGGTTATTTCCATGGATTTCATTACATGGTTTCCGAAGATAGTGAGATAGCATGATTCCATCATGGTTATCATGGCTAGGTTGAAAAAGGTTACACATTTTATTCCAATGAAGTCTACATTCTCAACTAGCAATGTGGCACAGGTATTCATTAGATATGTGGTTAGACGGGATGGTTGTTCCAACTAAGATTGTGTCAAACAGGGTTGCAAAGTTCACTTCCCAGTTTTGAAAGGAGTTGTTTGTAGGTGTGGGCATAAATTTTGCCTTCAACATAGCTTATCATTCTCAGACAGATGGATAGACAGATAGGGTCAACAAGATATTGGAGGACATGTTGAGGATGTATGTGATGCATCAGTAGCAGAAGTGGGAAGAGTATCTCCCCTTGCTAGAGTTCGCATACAACAACAATTATCATTAGTCATTAAGGATGAGTCCTTTTGAGGCATTGTAGGATTGGAGTTGTAAAACTCCTATTTGTTGGAGTTATTTGATTAATAGGGTATTGATTGGACTAGATATGTTGGAAAACATGGAACATCAAATGTAGGTTATAAATAGGAATATAAAGGCACCATAGGACAGGTAGAAGAGTTATACATATCATAACAGTTTGTTCAAAGAGTTCCAGGTTAGGGAAGAGGTGAACTTGTTCATCAAGATAAAGAAGAGCTCCATGCGGATTTGATCTTGTGCCAAGTTGGCACCACTGTTTTGTGGACCCTTGAGTATCATTGAGAGGATTGGCCCAGTAGCCTATCGATTTGCACTTCCTCCAACAATGAAAGTACATGATGTTTTCCAAGTTTCTTTGTTTAAGTAGTATGTTAAGGATGTTGATCATGTGATTGATTAGTCTGTATTGTAGGTGGAACCAATGGAGAATTCCAACTGGAGCCTCAATGTATATTGCAGGAAAAATTGCTCATGCTCTCGAACCGAGAAATCAAGAAAGTTGAAGTGCAGTGGAAGCACTTTGGGCCCAATTAAGCTACTTGGAAGATGGTGGATTAGACATGGGCTATGTATCCTTCCCTGTTTTCTGGTTGAGGCAAACTGGCTTTGATATGGTGTTTTGGCATATGATTTGATATGGTGTTTTCGTATCTGGTTTGATATGGTGTTTTGGTATATGTTTTGATATGTTGTTCTAGTATATGTTTTACTACATGTTTTTGGTATATAATTTTTGTGATATTGTTATATGTACATATGTATATGGATGTAAATACTACCATGACCTATGGGTGTCATGTCATTATGATTATGTTTTCATATTACTATGTTATCATGTGGTTATTTTATCATGATGTTATGATGTCATGTGGGTTGGCACTCAACGAGATGATCATTGTAAATAACGTAATCAGCTATGTTATATAGCTCCGATATGCAGTATGTTGTAATTATATTTTTCTTGTGAGAAAGTCCTTCATTGTAAATACTGCATCGAGCTATGTTATAAAGCTCCATGAGTAGTATATCTTCTTTCAGTGGGTTGTTGAGGTATATGTGTGATTGAGCACCGAGGATGGTGTCTCCCAAGGGGGAGGGTTCTATAATAGCCCTAGTGAAAATTCCATGTAATAAAAGTTAAAAACAATAACCATGGTTGATGGGACACTTATTCCAAGCTGAATGTTGGGTAAGACATCCCAGTGTGGGGTGTTCATTGATTGTTTATAACTAAGGAAATTGGCAAAGACAATAGCTAAGGATTTTGAAAGGAAAAACAAAATTTTTGGCACATGTATTTATCAAAATAATGGAAATTAGGAGAAAAGGAAGGTGAAAGGTGATAGGTTGCATGTGAGGAGGAAAATGAAGGAAAATAATGGAAAATGAAGAAAATAGAGGCCTCATTCATAAAAAGGCCTGTAAGGATCAGTTGGTAACCTTTTGTAATTTGAGTTTTGGAGATCTCTCATTATTCTCCCTCTCTCTCTAACTCTTGGACACTTAGATTTCTCTTAGAGCATTTTGGAATTGGAGCAAGAAAGGAAAAGAAGGCAAGAGGAAGCAAAGATCAAGCAGGCAAAAGGCAGGCTCAAGCAGCTACACCAGGCTTCATTGCAAGTATCGACTTGCATGTGTATTTTCCTTGCTAGATTTGGCATGCATGGTATTGCATGTGGTTCTTTTCTATCATGGAATGGGTTTTGCCAGGTGTAACAATCATTTCAACCCAGCCTTGCCATTTTTGGATAATGATGGTGAGATGGATTTCTCATGTTTTGGTTGAGATGAATTGTTGGATGGATTTAAAGCTATGTGGGGTGCATCTCCAAATGATAATGCACATGGTCTAGTGGTCCCTGAACCAGACTATGGATCATGGTAAAGCAACTAGCCTAGTGACCCCTCAGCCAAAATATGTGTTGCGGTAAAAACAAGATTGTGTTGCCTCAATAGGCCTACTAACCCTTGTCGATGAATGAAAGGATATACAATAAAGCCAAGAGGTGGGTTTTTCTCCATTGGGTCTAGTAATCCCAAGTTTGGGATATGCGGTAAAGCTTGGAGAGTGGGTCTCGGCTTAGGGCCTAGTGATCCGGGTTGTGATTACGGTAAAGCCTGAGAGACAAGGAGATAGAAAACCTCCTCACAATGTAGGTGGATAAATCCGGTGGTATGCATGCTTTATTGGACTAGTGATCAGGTGGAGATCACGATAAAGCTTGTTATGATGTGTTCAATGTGTTGGCCTAGTGATCCGGGATAGATTACGGTAAATCATGGTTTCTATTGATGAGGGTGAGGTGGTTTACCCTCAGTATTCCCTGGTTTCTTCTTTTGGTTTGAGTCCCACATTCATGCTTGGAATATGGCACGGGGGTGAATGACTGAAGAGAGATTTGACTTAACAATTTTATGGTCAGGTAGAATGTGGTAGTCCCATATTTAGTTGGTTTATTGAATTCATTAGTGATAAATTCACGTGTAACTGTACTGATGTATATATGGATTTCATGGTTGATATGCTTATGATATTTCTGTCCCTATTATGCTAGTTATATGTATGTTTTATGATAACAGCTATGTATGGCTCTCAACATGTTTTTACTTGTGAATGAATGGATAATGTATCTATGGCCTAATAGATGATAAGGTATCAAATGACATGAGGGAACAATGGTTAATAGAGATTCTCATATAAGTATGAGATCCCTACACGAAATTCTCCTGTTTACACCTGTAGGTTACATTTTAATGATATGTTTGACGAAATTCCTATCATGGATAGTGGGGATCTGGTTGAGGTCATGTTCAACTTATTTCTTTGGCATCATTGTTACCCTATAATTTTACTGATTTTAAGCTATCAATCCATTATGGGCAATGACTTGGGCTCTACGCCTGAAAGGTGGATTAATTCCCGAGGTCACTACCACAAAACTGGAAATTTTAGTCTTTAGTCACTCGCAGGCAAGCCTATGAGAGCGAATTTGGGTTTTTGGATGCTCTCTTTCCCATAGCATGGGAGCGAATAAGACCTAAGATGTCCAGAACATCAATGGGACCCAGGGACAGGTTGTCTAAGTGGCTAACTTGTCCCCTGAGGATTCTGAGGCTGATGTTGGATGACTTTGCGTGATGTTTCCATTGATACCACTTCCTTAAGGTCAAATAGGAGGTCAAATCCAATCATAGTAGCCTCTCCTCTCATGTTTACCCTGGTTGGCTAGTTACTTTGGTAAATGTGAGAGGAGGGTGTTACAAAGTGGTATCAAAGCATGGTTCACCCCTCGGACTGGATGGGCATTGTGCGTTAGTCATGCACGCATATAAATTATGTGTGTGTCCCTTACACTTGCATTCCATGTGCTTGTTACATTTGATTTACGGTTGATTATGGGTGTAGTAATGTTGCCAAAAAGAATTTGATGTTCATTGTCTGAAATGCATTTGTCATGAGTATGTGATTTGTTAAATATTTTTACATGTTGCTTACTAGTTGATTTTATGTCACATACTTACATCCTTTTATGTTAGGTTACATTCTTGAATATTTTGATTACATGTATTAGTCTTGTAGGTTGATTACAAGAATTGATCGTTAATGCTCGAATACATGCATTTATGTGTATTTGTAGTTACTTAGGCATTGCTTATACATATTGTTGGTTTCATCTAGCAATGTGTACAATTAAGTAATGTTTGTTGTCATGCATGAGGTCATAACATGAATTTTTGATATGGCCTTGCATTGATTACCGGACCTTAACTAGAGTGATGTTTATGTGTTGATACATTTATTTATGTATGCCTATATGCAATTATGATTATGTTATACGTGTATCACGTTGATTTGGTGATCTTGTAGACAAGGTATACTCCCCGAGCTATACTAAGGTACATTGATTTATTGTGATTTGGTTTATCTGACATATTATTCATTGCAAGAAAAATATCAAATGGCTAAAGGTGGTAGACTACATTGAATATCCCTATGCATCAGATGAGTAGTGTGGTGTAGGGCACACTTATGATTTATCAGATACATTGAGGAACTTGAAGTAAGAGATAAGGAGTTGTAATACAAATAATGATTGGACCATATAGGTACAAGAGTTTCTCATACTTGCAACATCAAGCGCCGCTTTGGATCAGCCATGGACAGGAGGAAAAAACTAATGGGGCATATGGTAGTAGGTCTCCTGGTAGACATAAGTCAGATAAATCTGATAAAATGAGAGATGGCAGGTTGTTGGACACTCCAGATAGGAGGGGCAATCAGTACAGCTATTATTCTAGTTCTAGTACTGTTAGACATCATGATCTTCATCGTTATCATCCTTACAAGAGGAGTGATAGGGGATACTTGCCAGATGAATTTGAGAAATAAAACCACCTACTTTTAATGGAGATGTGAAAAAGCTGGAAGATGAAGAGGCTTGGATACTTGGGATGAGAAATTTTTTTGAGTTGCGTGAGTACACAAATAACATGAAGGCCATAATAACTATATTCAGCTTGAACAATAAAGTGGATATCTAGTCGGAAGATGTTAAGGAAGTAAGAGACATTAGGACAGATGACCTAAGTTGGTGGGAGTTCAAAAGGATTTTTAGGAAGAAGTACTTGTTAGAGAGTTACTATGACAATAAGGCTAAAGGATTCTATGACCTAAAGATTGGATCAATAATAGACGAAGAGTACACAACCAAGTTTCTGGAGCTATTTAGGTATGTACCGTATCTTACTAATGAGAAGGATAAGGTTCAATGATTTTCCAATGGTTTTCCATTCGCATTTAGAGATCGGATTTAGTATGTTGAGTCTCAGTCACTTGACGAATTTATTGGGAAATTGAAGCATTTATAGGAACAATTAAAGCGTAAGAATGAATCTCAGGAAGGATGGTGTTAGCCTCCTGCTATAACAGGTTACTCATATTTCATGATTGAGATTTTTGCAGGAAAAATATGTCATAATTTGCATGCTGCAATGCTCCATATTTGCTAACAAACATCAAAGAAGGAGGCCATGAAAGTGTGCTAGTCTAAGTTCAACTGCTGCATTCCAATTTTGAAGAGTTATTCCATTTTTGTAGAATTTTCAGCTAAAGGGAGATCCAAACAGCTTAATCTTGGTCTCCCTAGGTTTCAATTTCCTGTTTTAGAATATAGAGAATGAATAATCTATCCAAACAGCTTAATCTTGGCAAATTCTTAGATAGGTAGAGAAGCAAGGGTGCTCAAAAGACTAATCTGATCCCCTGGAAGAAATAAGTGTAGATATAGATAGGAGGATAGTGCAAAAGGAAAAATTGAAAAGCTGGGTCTGCAAGTCTAAGTGCACCCAAACCAAAAGAAGAAAAAATGCTAGGTAAGTAGGTTGGGTAGGTAGTTCGGTGGTTGCATAATCAATGATTTTGATCAGTTTTGTGTTTTCAAGTGTTATATCTATTCAAATCAGTATTGCAAGGCAAGAATCCTATGGAGGAGCTCAAGCGAGGCATAACTAACTTCCCCTTCTTCCTCTTCCCTAAATCAATTACTAACTTCCCCTAAATAGGTCAAGATCTTCTTGATATTTCTTAGTTTCATCATTTTCCATATCATTTGCCTTGTTAAAGATCTGCTTTACTCAAGGAGGGTCCATACTTTCTCTACAAAGTTCTATCTACCCTTTAAAGCCTAAGATCTCTGAGACTTAGCGCTTTCTTGTCATTTTCATATTAACTCCTGACGTTATTATGTAAATCCCTATCTATTTCCCTTCCCACTACTAAATTCTGGTAATAATTCCCCTATGTAAATATCCCCTCCCTCTGGTTGAAAAATAACCATAAATATCCCCTTGGGAATTACTAAGTTCACCTAGATCTTAGTAAGAACCCTCATCTCTACATAAATTTCCCCTCCGAGTGTTTGGACTCCTTCCAAAACACAAAAAACCCCTTCCAAATGCATTAACCAACCCCCACGCATCACGTTTTTGGGATTAATAACCAAAGCGCTGAAACATATCCACCCGCTGTTTCATTAAAACCTGTACATCTTCTCCTCGCGACCACCGTCGGATCAGCCCTCCCAGATCTGACGGTCCTCATGCATATTGAGTGCCCTTTTGTGATGGTTAGTTAGCACCCAATGTCCGACGGTTTTACCGACGTACACCGGAACAGCTGGCGGCATCCTATTGCATCGGGCCGCCCCTGACAAATACCACCTCCGTACCAAAAGCGGTCCAACGCCAACTGGAAATCGCCGTCCCCTTACGTGACGTGGGCACCATGTAATCTTGTCACATCACCCTGCCACATCGCTTCCACTTACCCCTTCCTGCCTGCGTCGGCCTCCTGCCATCGTACTGCCACGTCATCACCTTGTCGCACTGCCACGTCACCTTGCTGACGTCATCATGCTGACATCATTACTATACAAGAGGGTCCCACTGATGACGTCATGCTAATGTCATCCGCCGTACCATTGACATCATGCTGACGTCAGCAGCTGAAAAACGCGCAAGTTCAAAAATCAAGCTTCGGAAGCGCAGAATGAGAAACAGGGGTAGTTTTCGATGCACGATTAGCATGCATTACTACGGGAAGAGGGCCAAAGTGGGGAATCTTTAAAGAATATTTTGATTCCGCAGCTATTTTATGCTGAAAAAGAGCCGAAAAGAGCCAATTTTACAGATTTTATCAAAACAGAAGCAAAAGAAGGCCGATTTTGTAGTTTCGAGCTTATCAGCGGAGAGGGAGAGTGTTCCAATTTAATTACCAAAGAGTGTCAGAGGAAAGATGAAGCCAAAATCCATGTCAAAGAGTATCAGTGTCGCGGTGAAGTGTATCAGTGAAGATATTCTCAGGGCTCAAGGCGAATGAAGCATTAAAAGAAAACCTTGAAAGTCAAGAAGCAGTTAAGGAGCCATTCAAAGCTCACCAGCACAAATGACTACACAATTAAAACCCACAGAAGATCAGTGGACCAGAACTCAATGCACAGTTATTACAAGAGCATTGCACCAAGCCACAGAGGACACCACTTTAACTCACTTTTGATCCAGCTGCCTCTGGCGCAGCCCAAACAAGACTTACTTGCATCTAATTCCAGCATAAGTTAGGTTTTAGAAATATTTTTCTGCAGACCTGTTTAGGTCGGTTGTAATAAATACTTTTCGATATTTTACCTATATATACCACCCTGAAAAATGCAATGAGGGTTGGTCTTTGTTGGTTTGTTGTTTCGTTTGAGCAGAGACTCGCACTGTATATGTGATAATTTCTATAATCAAAGATTGCTTAAGAGCTCGGAGAATGAATTGTGTACTGTGTTTAATTGGCTGAAGAGTGACTATGGAAATCCTGTGCTTCAACATGAATCTATAAGTGTTCCTTAACTCTGTTTAGTTGTTCATGTTTGTTTCATCATCTATGTTTCACCATCCAAAATTACAGAAAGGAAGAATAGTTTAGGATTTGTTTGGCAGCACCCTATGCTCAATTTCTCTGATTTCTACATGTTTTCATCAGAAATAGTTATGAATATGCATACTTAAATGATCATGTTTACACTGTTTCTTTCACATATGAATGTTAGTTTAGGAATTTTTAACTGCTCCTACACAACCATTCACTCACCTCCCTTCTCTGTTAGCTGAGGTCCCTGTTTGCCCTTGAGGAAGGCGAGCTTCTAGGCCATATAATATCAAAACATGGGATTAGAATTGATCCTGAAAGAATTCAAGCTATCCTCCAAATCCCATATCCAAGAAACATAAAAGAGCTGCAAGCATTCCTTGGAAAAATCAATTTCCTAAGGAGATTTATCCCAAACCTAGCCGAACTAATAATGCTATTGAGAAATATGTTGAAAAAGGATGCCAAGGTAAAATGATCTCTTGAAACCAAGCAAGCTTTTGAGAGTATCAAAACTGCCTTGACTCAAACGCTTGTCCTCACCAATCCGCAATTCGATAAAGATTTTATCATTTTTTCTTTTGCATCTGAGCACACCATAGCCGTTGTCCTTTTGCAAAAGGATGATCAAGGTAATGAAAAGCCAATTGATTTCTTTAGCCAAGCCTTAAGAGATGCACCCTTGAAATATCAATTATGTAAAAGCAGGCTTATGCCCTGGTTAAGGCCATCAAAGACTTCAGAATTTACATCTTATACTCCCATGTGATTGCCTATGTCCCAAACTTTGTTGTAAAAGATATATTAACTCAAGAGGGACTAGAAGGAAAAAGAGGCAAGTGGATTGCCAACATTCTGGAATATGATATTGAGATAAAACCTACCAAGCTGATAAAAAGACAAGGTTTAGCCAAACTAATGTCCGAAACAAATTTCCAAGCCTTGGACATTAATCAACTAGACAATGAACCGGAGCTGGCGACTCCACAGATCAATGAAACCTTTTTGCAATCCCCATGGTATGCTGATATTTTCTTTGTATTGTTAAACCTGTGTGCTCCCCCAGGATTCTCCACGACCAAGAAAAGATTTTTAAGGATGAAATCATCAAAGTTTTGTGTCATAGATGGTGCCTTGTTATGGAAAAATCATGAAGGAATTTTGCTTAATTGTTTGACTATGAATGAAACTAACAGCATCATGAAAGAGTTCCATGTAGCGGACTGTGGAGGACACTTATATTGGAAGTCCACTGCTGACAAGATTTTAAGGGCTGGTTATTATTGGTCGTCTCTATTTGCACATGTCAAGAAATTTTTTGTTTCATGTCACAAATGCCAAGTCTGTGAAGGGAAAAGAAAATTATTGCCTTTGCCACTTAAGCCCATTTCAACCAAAAAAACCTTTCAAAAATGGGGTCTTGACTTCATTGGAGAAATTCATCCCTCTTCCTCAGCCCAGCACAAGTGGATTTTAATAGCCACTGGTTATTTCACTAAGTGGATTGAAGCCATCCCATGTAGACAAGCCAATGACTCCACCATTATCCAATTCCTTGAGGGGAATATCCTTTCCAGATTTGGCTGCAGTGAGAAAATCATCTGTGACAACGTTGTTTCCTTCAAATCCAAAAATATGATCGGCTTCTGCCATAAATTCCACATTACCCTGGGCCACTCACGAAGAGAGGACAAGGGAAAACAAAGAGTATTGGATGCATTAATATATGATTCAAAATGATCCATATTATTGCAATGTTCATGTTGATTATAATGGGCTTGATGAGTTACTTCAAATTTCAACAAATGTATCAAATATGATTAGTTATGTTACTTTACCAGAGATAGACAATGTCACTGAATTTGCAGTGTTGGAAGGAAAATCCAAGATTGATGATGTATTAGAAGGCCTAAATGCATCTTTTGTTGTGGCAAAGCCTCCAAATCTACCATGAGAGATTGAACTTATTTGATCTTGGGAAAATAACCCTAATGTAGAGGAATATGACCATAATGCTTTAAATACTTCTTACTTAATATCATTATGAGACATCATGCTCAAGTTAAGAGAGCATCTAAAAAATATTCCAGAATCATGACTTGTAGAAATGGTAATGCGATTTTGGAACTATACTAAGAGGTACACTTGAATATTGGAGCAAATGTCATGTTTATCTCTCTAACACGATTCAAAAGATTAGATGTCCAACAATATTATTCACATTAAGTGTAACAGATATGCAATGGCCATATTTCCATAAATTAATGTCTGGTAAAATTATTGTAGATCCAGGGGAAGCAATGAAACATAGACGTCAAAATTTAATTGATAATCCTCATATTATAGCACAATATATGCATTTAATTACTACAATGTTCCAAGATGAATTTTTTGAGCGATTTCATCAAGCTACATATTTTTGGTGCCACTATGAATGGAAACATAGTGGATCTCCCCACGTGCATGAATTTATAAGGTTAAAAAATACTCCTAACATGGACACTTTGAATTGGGATGATCCTCCACAGGCTAGGCTTGCTAAAGAACATATTGATAGATGTGTACATGCAATGAATCCACTTGATCCACATCAAAGAAATATACAGGTTAGGCTCAATGTTGATGACCACCCTTGCTTAGAGGACATGCAACAAATATTTCAATCCGATTGTATGATTGATTATGAAGAACTTTTGAATTGTGTTGAGGGTCACATTACTTGCAATGAGAAATATTTCCTACACAAGAA
>APFE031323638.1:47535-94562 GCA_000404065.3 Pinus taeda | reverse complement strand
CCTGGATAATGAGCTGAAGTCGACAGGAAGTGATCTTCGTTGAAGGTGGGCCATAATGTTTCCCACATCATCGACACGAGACGGGAAGAGACAATGTTGTGAAGTAAGATTTATGAACTATCAGACAGAGGTGGTTTCTTTTAGAGGTCAACTTCTCTTAAACATATCAGCGGCACGACAGTGGAGTTGGCAATATTTGACGTCAATGGATCAGAGGTCATGATGACGTGGCAATGAGCAGATGAGAGGTCAAATAGGATCACCCAAACCCACGGAGGCAAGTGAAAAACAAAGTGAGATATCCCCACCCTGACACGAAAGCAAAGAAGTGCCATGTTCAAGAGCGACATACTGCCGACACGACTATAATTACGGTTCCAAAATTTTCTTTTTCCCCCGCCATTTCTGGCGAGTACCCCAATTATTTTTAACAAGCTTGATGGGGATAGCATATGCTTGTGGTATAAGTTCGACCTTTGGTGGAATCCAACCTAGTAAAATTTTAACGAGCCCTAGGGAGGAGAAGCTCGAGTCTCGTCATAACGACGAGCCCAATGTCGTCAGGGTTTAACGAGTCCGACATAGGTAAAACTCGGAGTCTTTTTCATGTTTAGA
This sequence comes from Pinus taeda, assembly GCA_000404065.3. Classification (NCBI taxonomy): domain Eukaryota; kingdom Viridiplantae; phylum Streptophyta; class Pinopsida; order Pinales; family Pinaceae; genus Pinus; species Pinus taeda. The sequence goes on along the minus strand of APFE031323638.1, from coordinate 93,947 downwards.
GAGTTTGAAAAAGACACGGAAAAGAAAACTCCAGAGGTCCTTTTTCGTAGAGTTGTGTTTCTCGGGCCCGAAAAAGTGTAAAATGATGCCCGAAAGAACTGCCCGATCATTACGACCGAGGAGTACTTTTCATGAGTAGTGATTTCGACCTGAAAAAGTAGAAAAGGGATCAAAATCATGTCGTTTTGTAACCATTAACGAGTTTGAAATGACAAAAACTCGGTAATCTTTTTATATTTTAACAGTCGATAAAAGAACTTAAAACGACCGCCCCTTAGTAACCGTTTAACGAGCCAAGAGGGACAACTCGGCGATCTTTTCCGCTTTAAAAGGTCAGGAAAAGAGCTGAAAGCAGGACCATTTAATAACATTTTCTTATGTTTACCGAGCTTGAAAAAGTTAAAAAAGGAAGCTTGTTGAACTCACACAGACCCTGTCATCATTCAACCAACAGCTAAAAACCCATTCGACACGAAATTTCTAAAAATACTAAAAATAAACACTTTCTAATGTATTTTAGGGTTTAAAAAATTAGGTATAAAATAGTAAAAAAAGTAAAAAACAAATTTACTTTTCACTTTTTACCTTATGAGTTCACTGTTGGAGTGTTTTTAGTGCAAAATTCACCTGCTGATTGTGACCGATCCAGGACACCGTTCGAGCCGCCGTCTGCAACAGGTAAGAGGCCTCATCCTAAGCTTTATTTTCATTCCATTTTTTCTAGTTTTTATCCATATTTTAACTCTCTGCAAGGGGATTTGAAAATTTTTAGGTCCGCGCCATTGGCGCGGGTTTCCGGCACGGGACTGTGCCAATGGCGGAAATTTTCCATAGAGGCCGCGCCATTAACGTGACTGTTTTAGAAACAGTCACGCCAATGGCGTGATCTCAATTTCTGCCAATTTGGACCATTAAACTTACAATTTTCTTTCAAATTATGTTTCAATATTTATCTAATGATTGAGATTTGTCCTTTGTTTGCAGGATTTCGCTAAAAATGGTGCTAGAATGGAAAGAACGAGAGCATAATGAAGTTGATTCCCTAGCTTTGGCGGATGATGACTGCATGGCTGCGTTGAGAGACTGCGGACTCAAAAATTCTTCCATACTTCCTACCTACGTGCACAACCTGAGCTACTACGTTTCATAGTAGATGCTTGGGATGTAGAGGATTAGGTGTTTTGCCTGAAGGATCAGACATTGGAACTGGATGTTGCCGATGTCTATTTTATCACTGGTTTATCATGGTGAGGTGCACGTCCTATTCTGACAGGCAGTTGACCTTCTGCAGAGAAGATCGAGGAGGTGAAGGACAGGATATGTCCTAATGCACATTTTGGTGTAAACAGCAGAAAAATAGATATCAACACGGTTCCCAGCTTGGTTCTACGAGTTATTTTGTTTACCATTACCCAGGCAGCAGGTATACAGGTACCCCACGAGACCAACAAGAATCACTTGCTGCTGGCCGCCGAGTGTCTCAATCCGACATTGTTTGATTGGGCTTCAGCAGTGACGACCAATATCAAACGACAGCTTACCAAGTGTAAAAGGGATGGAAACAAACAGTTTGGGTATGGGTCAATCCTAGTGACCTTCTTTCTAGAGCGGCTGCCGATTTTCCGGGTACCTGGAGGGATAGTGGCAGATCCAGTGCTGAGGGAACCGAGATTGCATCGATGGGCAGAACTTATGCCCAGAGGAGGAGGGGGCCAACAGATGTCCTGGAAGCCTGAGTTCTTCATCTGGCTCTGACATCAGATGATAGTCATTGAAGACTGGCCCTATGCGGGCACCGATTTCACCGGAGATCCCGATCTTCCTCTACCTGACGGAGAAGATTGGGATGAGGAGCTGGGTAAGAACTCATTGTTTTTGATGTTTTTATGTATTTAATTTTTTTTGTTTGTTAATACATGTCTATTTCTAACAGTGTCTATATATGTATACAGATGTTGGCGCAGAGCGACCAGCTGACGTGCCTCATAATGTGCGCAGAGCACAACCCGCAGTAGACCCTCAGATAGAGGGTGAGGATGATCTTGTGCAGAATCTCGAGGCACTCACTCGAGGTATCCCAAACTACGGCAGATTGGCAGATGTGCCCAGAGCTTACCAGAGGCATACGGTGGGAGTGTCTACTCATGTCCATTGTCTGTTGAGACGTTTGGTGCGAGCAGTGACATGCTATCACGAGCATAACCGTGCTTAGACATCTAGGTTTCATTTTTGCACATTTTTGAGGAGTACACTGTCAGCGGCTGTATAGACTTTTGGACATGTATTATTTTTGTAACATGCGAGGCACGAATATTTTGACTCATGTATATATATACATATCGATTTTTTGGATGGATCTTGTACATGTGATGATGTTTTAATTATGCTATGCAAATGTCTAATACAAATGTGATCTAATGTATCAGTTGCATAACATATGATCCATGTATTTTTATATTTTTATATGCTTATGTTTTATTCCTAGATGGATCTTTCTCACGTGACTATGTGTTTTATATGCTATGCGACTGTTCGACACACATGTAATCTAATGTATCTACTGCATAACAAACGACCCATTGGAATGTATTTACACGCATATATTTTATTTTTTACAAAAGCTTGAAAACACACATCAGAATCACGTATGCAAAATATGCTTTATGCGAAATGAAACGGGCATGCCCCCGAACATCGTGTATCAATCCGAGGTATATGCCCCCCAAGCTTTAGTCCATTGAAAATGGGTTGAAGTTTGACAAAAATGGTTATGTGTTCGAAAAACACGAACACACGTTTCATTGTTTTAACAAGGTTGACATAATGGTTATGAACTATCCTCGTAGATAAACAGTTTCATTAATTTAACGAGGTTGATACATTAGCAAAACTATCCTCGGGAACGACGCTTGACCGTGTATTCGATGACCTCTCCTCAAGCCAAAAATGGAAACCATTGGATGGAATCAATGTCTGATGCACAAACAGGCCCGAATTTCATTTTTTAAGGAGCTTGACATAGGAGAAAGAACTATGCTCCGACCAATCATGTTTCATTTTTTAACGAGGTCGCCACAAGATCAAAACTATCTTCGAGACACCTTGTTTCATTTTTTAGGGAGCTTGACAGAGGGAAATGAACTATGCTCCGACCGGTCTTCATCATAATGAAGAGGAAGTCGGGGCTTCCACAAGTGGCACTCCCGATGGGAGGTCAAAGCCATGGAAGTCGGGATCCAATGCCCCCAAAACACTATTAACGATGTCGACAGTGCTGGATATAGGCATGGGAGAGGTAACCACATAGTTGACCTGCGGGGAGGCAGATACAACTGGTGGATGAGAACCAGGAGGAGGTGACAACAGCACAGGAGGTATAAAGAATGATAATTGGTCAATAGTGACAATCCTTCCATCGTGTGGAAAGCAGACCACATGGAAAAGCGAAGAGACGATAGCCCCCATGGCATAAATATAGTCACGACCAAGGAGAAAATTGTTACCGAGAGCACTTTGGATAACCATTACGTCTATATAGACGGTTTTGCCTCCCAGACTAATAGGGAGCTGTGGGAGGACTCATAGAGATGGACATGCTCTTCCGTCAAAAGCCAACAAAGTATGCATGACCGGCCTGAGCGGCGGGGAACCGAGAGCTTGCCAAGTAGTATACGGCATGAGACTGACCAACGCGCCTTCATCCAAAACAGTGCTAGGTAGGGCCGTATCATAGGCATGCACAGTAATCTAGAAAGGCACATGGGATGGAAGGCAGTAAGTGGTCAGGTGGCTCCAATCAAAGGAGATGGCTGAATTGCTTGGTGGGGGAATCGTATGATTGCCCCCTTGCTCGAACGGAACCGAAGAAAGACCCTCCGAAGCAGTTGGGATAAGCGGGTCGTTTGCGGACTCAGGAGAATCTGATGAGACGTGAAGAACCTGTTTATGACTCTCTTCTAGAACAGGTTGGTCAACAGGTGGTAAACTCGAACTGACACAATCGCCGACTAATGGTTGATCGGGAACAGGCTGGGTGCAGCCAGGTTCAGGAAGAGGAGACTGAACAAGAGAGGTATGTAAACCAACCTTGTGGTCAGTAGGAGGACAATCTGGTTGCAGAGAGACGCTGATATCCAGCGGGGAGTTGGGGTGAGGGAACTGCAAGACTTTCCAAAACAGAGGAGGCTTTATCCATGAGTGGGCAAAGGTGAAGGAAATGATTTCCTTCACAAAGTTTGCAAGGGAATCGAATCTTCCCTTTTCCCTTAGTATTCCCAACGGATGAGATAACATCGCCATGAGCTTCAGTGGACGATGAGGGACGAGCTGGATCGCGAGACCATATTCTTAAGATCCTGGGAATACCAGGACAATCACGAAGAAGATGGTTTTCCTTGCATAGTCTGCAAGGAAACTTAACCTTGTGCGGAGGAGTGGGAAGGAGTCTGTCTTCTGTTGTCCGTGATGGAAAAACAGTTTTGCTTGTGGTTGCTATTGTGTTTGTAACCGCTCCCTTAGCAGACTTCTTCTTCTTTATCTTCTTCTTCTTCTTCTTATCCACCTGGGTACTTGAAACGAGACTTTCACCAGGCGAAGTAGAAGAAGGAGACGTTGAAGTAGGTGTCGAAGGGGAGGGGTCCACCTTAGGTTCAACAGGATGTTGTGTGGGTGGAGGGACTGATGGAGTATCAGCCGACACAGTAGGGACCATAGAGTTTGAAAATAACCAAACTGGTAATCCGACAGTTAACCACGGAAGGGTTAATTTCGCCATATAAAGAGCACCAGCATTTCCAAGAGAAGGGAAACGACCAGCATTCCCATCAGGTGGGGAACTTAGGTTGATAAATCCTAGAAAGATTGCCATATCAAAACGAAATCCTACTCAAGCTAGTGCACACAAGATCTAACTGGGTAATGTGATCGTGGCCAGATAAATTTTTTAAGACACTTGACTTGACCTTTTCATCTTTAAAGAGTCGAGAAAAGGACGAAAAGATGACTCTAGTCTCCTTCGATTGTTTAATGAGAATGAAGTGACAAGCTGCTCACTTACACCTTTTCTGTTAGACAGTCTGAAAAGGATCAAAAGCTGACTACTCTGGAAATCTAGGTAAAAGGGTTTGCCAAACAATCCGTAAAACTGCTTATACACCTTGGCGATCAGAAGAACACCAAGGACTTTACGTACTGCAGTCAATCTTCCCGAATGCTGTGTTCAGTGCATTACGGTTTGTAGGGCGGCAAACTCAGCTTCCTATGGATCAAAGGTTGCAAGCCTATAGGGGTCTCCCAATTTATACTCGACAGTAAGTGGGAGAACAATCCGTACTAGCACCTATCGTTTCACCGTGGAGGAATCACCCAACCACTCAACGATAAACTACCAGGTTTAACGACGCCGGAACACGTCTCTAACCTAGACCTCTAGAATGTGAGCGTTAAGTTTCAATGTGTTGTTAGGTTCATTGAGTTCATTTTATGGTTTATCTTTGATTAAGTCTCAGTTTTCGGTCTTACCGTATGTGATCTCTTGAAATGTCCTAAATGCAACTACATGCGAAAATTGTATTCGTTTCGTTGGATGAATTCTAGCTACAGAAGATTTGAGAGGTTCACACAAACAAAACGATCACAAAAATCCTAATGCAGCTAATAACAAGAAAGGAAAATCTTTTCTTTTTCTTTTCTAAAAGCAAAAATTAACATAAAATGCTAATTAATGAAAAGAAAAAATCTTTTTTCTTTTCTTTGAAAATAGTATAATGCACTTAATGGATTTCAAGAGATATGCACAACCAGATAAATCACTCAAAAGAATCTATAACCAGATCTGAAACATGAACAATAACCCAGCAAAGCAAAGAAAAACCAAGATCTTCAAAGAACTATCTAATCTAAGTCCCAATGAAGTCAGGTAAAAACAAGCAAGCTAAAAGTGAGGCACTTGCAGCATATAATGCAAAACTCATACAACTACTAGAAGAATGTGGAAACCAATCAATAAAATGACTGGATCAGTAAATCACAAATCCGATAGAAGGCTCGATAACAAAGCCACAAGGGCCAAGATCTAAAATCGATGGACAAAGACGAACAACTGTAGGATGGAAAGAACCACCAGCCAAATAACAGTCCAACAAACTTCCAGGAGGTATAAAAAGAGAAAAAAGACATAGATCCAAGCTTAAAAGACTGACAAACAAGCAAATTTTGAAAATTAACGAGTGTAGCGCGACTGTCAGGCTGCAACTCGCACTAAACAGAGATTGGCGCGAGTTGTCTGAGAGCAACAAGCGCCAACCAGCGTGACTGTTCAAAGAAAAAACGCGCTAACGAAGTTTGCCAGGCAAAAAGACAGAACAGATGGTTCCAGGCTTGGTTTCTAATATCTAAAAAGAGCCAGCAAGTAAAAAATAGCAAGAACTCTAACCTAGAAAACTATCCAGACCAATAAACGAGAGAAAAATTGACATGCAAGGCAAGATTGAGATTGTTCAGTTTGTAAACTGAACCGGAGATCGACTGAAGTGGCGTTGATCTACTTCACTTCTGCATAGTAGGAGTGTTTCGAAGGCTACCTGGCCGCTCTTCAGACTCCATCCACAATTTACAAATCAAACAATACAAAAAACAATCAACAAGCTTCCCCAGTGGAGTCGCCAAAATTGTTGAACTGGTAAATCCCCTCTGCGGACAGAGGCGATCCCACTAGCCCAACACGGGTCTAGCAACAATCACACCAACGCAGGTTTCCCTAATTTCATACAATCAAAAGATCGTCAAGATGAACTACCTGGAATCCAATGCTATTGTTGTAGAGAAATTCGCTCCGTCCTTTTGCTTTGCTGGTCACTAACCTGACGCTCATGTAAATGGACACATGCCACAGCAAAGAACAATACAACACAAGCGTAAAATCCAGTATATGCAATTAATATTCGGTCAGACAAGATTAAACCAAATATCATCAGAAGACACATGAATGGAACCATTAATGATAGCCGTGTCATCTAAACTCAATAAATAGAAGAGAAATATTTACAACCAAAGAGGCCCTGACCGTGAACCTCCTCTACTGGGCAAGCAGCTAACTACGCCTTTGCAAAGTGACCTCTTCTTCTCAAATATTTGGAAGCTAATCCTCTATAGCTTCCAATTCCTCACTATGCAATCCAGCATAACTCTCAAGCACTACCTAGTCTAAGAAAACAGTTTGTTTCAACTGCAGGTGGACAGTCATTTATAAGATTGGGAGCGAGGAAGTATGCATTGTATCCGGACACCTACTGAAGATTTGGCATTGTCCCAGAATAGCCACTGAACTAGGTTGTCATGGATAACAAGACGACACTCGACCACTTCCATGGGATTTTTCCCCAGAGAACTGCATGAGCAATGGAGGAAAAAACACTTTAGTGCGCGCTGGCCAAAAATCATGACCAAATTTGGGTGGCGCGGGTTTTGTTCTGTGACAGAGCGTCCATGGGCGCGCCCTCTTTGGAGGAACTGAGTCATTAGCGCGGGTAAGACACTGTGGACCCGCGCTAATGGAAAAAGGGCACTTTTTAGGGCTAATCTTCAAAAGGCGTCTTCAGGGATTTTGAAGTTCATACTTAGGAGAATCCAATGCAAGTGTTTTTAAGTTGTGTCACTGGTCACAGGTCTATAACTGCGTCCTCCAATGTGAGAAAGCAAGGGTAGCAGGGACGGTGACCAATGGTGACAAATTACTGCGTAACATACCCAATGTCTGATATTGTAACCCAAGTCCATAACCTTTTCTTTGACAAGGAAGCAGTCAAGTCTGCGGGCCAAACTATCTTCCCCAATCCTGTTGTTCCTCCAAGTCACTTGAGTTTTTGTAGAGCAGATGTCAATAAAATGGTGTGCTTCCATTTCAGATAGAAAATAATCCAAAAGGGACTCTCGTTGTGCCATGTGACCCTAGGATTTAGATTATCTGATGGAGAAATTAAGGTCACCACCAAGGATTAGGTGGTCAGTCAAGAATAGATCAGTACTCAAGAGGTTTTTCCAAAAAGCAGGCCTGTTCTGGCAAGGCCCATAAACATTAAATATCCTAAAATTCATACCCAGTTCAGTAGATCTGATATCTACACCAAGGTGGCCTAGACCTCCCCAACAGTTGAGCAACTTGATGGTTTGATAGTTATAACCCAAAGCTAATCCTCCCAATCTCCCATGGGCATCAATCCCAATGAAAATCCAACCTATAAGCATGTTTTGGAGGGATTGAGAGATGTTTATAGTAGGTCCCAGAGTCTCTTGTAGGAAAATGATATCAAGCGGTTCAATGGTAATCAAACGACGAAGGTCTAGTTTTTTGTCTAGCCTAGCCAGTCCTCTAAAATTGTAAGAAAAAATCTTCATGGAGGGATAGAATAGGATTCTCTGGGTCTAAGCGTCCCTGGGATAGTAGATTGAACCCCCAAAGTGATCTCATCTTCAGCAGTGCCTTGGGCTTTAGATAGATAAGAAGGTCAGCCCCTATGGAGTTTAGGGGAAGGGGGAGGTTGGAGTATCTCATTCTCAACAAGGTCCTAGGCTTTCCTCTTTGATTTTGAGCACATCATGTACCCCCCAGGAGGGGGGGCCTGGAGGATAGATGAAGGGATAGGGAGGTGAGAGGGGGTAGGCGTGGAGGGGGCGGGTGAGAAGATGGGACTAGAAGTGAGCTGGTAGGAGAGCGGAGTGGGGAGAGTGGGTGCAGAGACCAGACCCAAACCTAGATGATCAAAGGATGGGCTCAAGGCATGTAGATTAGAGAAAGAACTAGATAAAATGAAATCAATATGAGATAAGCAATAAGTGGAAACAGGGTTGAGTGGAAGATTCATACCCGACGAGGCCAAGCCCTTAGAAGGCGACTAAGGACGAGAAGGAGGTAGATGACGATGGTTGGGAGGCTACCCTTGCTTCTTCGGCTGTGGTGGTGCCACAGCCTTTTCTTCTGGAGTCTTATGATGTTTGGACAGGACCTCAAAAGCAATTGTGTTCAGAGGAGCAATAGAAGCCTGGCTCCGAAGATGCACATCCTGGGAAGTGTGCAGGTGGTTTGCAGATTCCGGTGCCAAGGGCTGTTTTTTAGATTTGCCCAATAGGGGTGTTATTGGGAAATCTAGTGTCCACTCAGAGCTGCTAGTCCCACTAAGATGGGTAGCTATCTTAGAAACAAACAAACCAAAACTACTTTCGCTTTCCTTTATGAGAAGTAGATAAGAGGGGAACAAAGGACACCAACCTCAGTCTTGCGCTTGGTTCCTTGCTTGGTTCCTCTCCCTTCTGACAGATCCTTGCTGCTCCTTCTTCACTTACCCAGCTTCAAAGAGTACCTGTGGAATCAAAGTAGCATAATACTATCGAAGAACAAATATCTACAATCATAAACAATTTAGGACCAGATATATATCGACCACACAAATGCATATATTATCTAACATACAAGAATATGGAGGAAAACTTGAATAGCTTTATTAATATCAAGAAGAGCAAAGAGGATTACAACCAATTGTTCTGAGTTATCATCATCCTCCTAGCATGAAATCCCTTCTTCACCTCATGAAAAGCTTAGATCACCCAACACTATGATATTGCACCAGGAAACCGACAACACTTCCTTACCAGATACAATATTCCAGCCTCTGGATCTCTATGATGAGGGATCCATATATAGATGATTGCAGGGGGGTGAGTCAGCTTCTGGGATTTTGATTAGTTTCCTCTCTCTGATAATTCTTGATTCCACTTGGATATTGATGATCTCTTACTCATCCCTGGGAAAATTCAGAGAGGCAAGTGTCACAGGAGAAGTTTCTGGAAGATTCCATGATCATCCACCTTGCAAACTGTCTCTGCAATTTGTCTACTCTCACCCATTGCACCCTACAGAAGGGATTTCTAGTATGCATCACACTTTTTACACTGAGTATGTGAGATGCATCGCACCCTCTACACTGGGCAGTTTGTATGGTCCAGTTTTGACCAGTTATGAGTAGCTTTCCATGGATAACTTCTGGGAGATGATGTAATCAGCTGACCTTGTTCCTTTAAGGTGTGAAGCAACACTTTTAGGGACTTAGAAGCCCTTGGTTTATGGACATGTATGGTTGGGGTTGCAGTGCCCAAAAATGTCTATAACAGTGGCCCCCTAAAGCATGAGGTCGTTAATCTTTTGATGTCGGGTGAAATGCTTTATCATGAGGATCCGAAGTTTTTTCGAGCTAGAAGGTGACCTATAATAAGATACAATACAATACATTATCTTCATAATATTTGTCATGATCTAGTTGAGGTGGGCATTCCCATGCTCGGCTTCATAAATTCATTTTCATGTACATAGGATAGACGACCTTCTGTGTAGCAGACTGATGATTTAGACAGAGTCATCATCCTTTGATTCAGATGATCACATATCCAGAAATGATGCACATTTGATGTCTTTATATTCTTGAATATATCACAGCTCAGATGGATGAAACTAGATCCGAGGTATTCAAACTCGTTCAATCTTCACTCAGAGTACAAGTCGATCCATGTGAAATATGTTCTAGAGTCGAACATGGAAAGACATTGCCTGATTACCAGCCAATGATGTAAGTTGTTAACATGTGCGAGAGGAATCACCGATAATGATGATGACCCTCAAGGTATGACATTACAATTCATGTGGTGTGAAAATGGGACTTGGCGTTGAACACCACGTAAAATCTTTCGGTCGAATGCCATTGATGTTAACTTGTTGCCGGAAGTGAGAAACTTGCCATTGAGGCATGCAAGCTTCAAAGTACTGAAAGGGTTGTTCTTAGTTCGAATTCTTGGATAATGCGCTGATGTTGACAAGAAGCGACCTGCCATAGGAGGGCCTTAATGAGTCCCACATCTACGACACGGAATGGAGAAAATGATTTTGTAGGTGAAAACGATCTGATGATACAAGGTTTAGGGTGGCAGTCATGAAAGAATGGAGTGTGAATGTATTGTAGTGGATGAGACACAGGTGAATTCTTTGAGCGACTTTTCTTGAACATACCAGCGACACTAGAATGGATTGGTAGTGTGAACCCCAAATATGGATGGTACAATGGAAAAATGGTGATATGACTGGTGAACGGAATAACCCAACCCAACTTGGACGTGGAGTGAAAGTATCATGTTCAAGAGAGACTTGCTACCAATAAAGTTTCTTCAAGTTTTCTTCCCAATTTTCCCCAGTCATTGCTGACTAGTACCTCTTTATTTTTATTAAGCTTGAGGAGGATAACATATGCTTGTTCTATAATCCGCCCTTCGGGTGAACCCATCGCTATGTTTTAATGAGCTTAGCTACAGTAAAACTCGTTTTCGTCTATATTGATGAGTTTATCGCTATTGATTTTAATGAGTTTAATGACAATGATAACTCGTTCCTTTTTCAATTTTAGAGAGTCTGAAAAGGGACGAAAAGGAAACTCCAATAATCCTTTTTTGTCATATAATCCCTTAAGTCCGAAAAAGTATAAAATAATACAAAAGGGTTGAATTTTCGATAGTTTTAACGAGTTGAACAAGACAAGCACTCGATATGTTTGTGTAATAATCCATCAGGTCCAAAAAGATTAAAATCTAGAGGAGGGATAGCACTTCCGATAGCTTTAACGAGCTGGAGAGGCCAATCGCTTGGCAATCTTTTCATATTTTACGAGTCAAGTAAAAATAGCTTAAAGGAGACTCGTTTTTTGAGGAACGAGTGATAATTTCGGGTAGCAGCTGATTCCAGGTAAGGTTTGGAATTTTCCAATCACGGTAGTGTCACAAGGATGGCTAACAAGATCACTCATCGCAGATGTTCCTCAAAAGGGTAAACAATCAAATGGAGGTGTATGATTGCTAAAATAGAGTGGAGGTGATGATGAGAACACGACCAAGGCTCAAAAGATGATGATAATGCATTCAAAATAGTTATTTACCAGAGATTGGTTCATTTTTTAATGAGCTTAAACTCTGGGGGAAACATTTGCTCATTGCTTAGGTTTAATTTTTAACGAGCTTGAACTTCACATAAAAACTACTCGTGTCAGTCGTATAATAAGGACATCTCATCGATAGATTCCATTTTTTATGGAGCTTGCACCTTTTGAAGCTTTTCTCTGTATCGTTTCGCATGCAAGCTAAGAATGACCAACTACTGCCCTAGGGGTTAGTCAACTACTAAGGTTAGGTAGGAAAATTTTTCCTTTACTTTGCTGGTGCCATTTGGCCCTTGCGAAGATGAACAGTTGATTCGACTACTCACCCAACTTAAGCAGTTGAAACTAGTAGAACTATAATGGTCGCTCTTCACTTGCTCGCAAAAGGTTTGCATGCCCTCAAGCATAGCGAAGTAGAGTTTCTAGGTTACCCTTCAATTTGCAGACAAAACATTTGTTCTATCGGGAGAGGCCTACCTTCAAACGGAGGTATCTTATTCCGGTCTAATTCCCTCTTCCTATACAGACGGGTATCGGACCAGTCATATATCCTTTGCAAAAACCTACTCTATGCCTAGAGTTTTCCTACCGGAATAGGCCAGGGTGCATGCCCCCTGGGTTTCAGTCATGCTCTCCTGAATTACTCGCGTTCTTCAGGTGCACGGATTGGAGATTGATGAGACATTCCTTGCATGAAAAGATGATTTAGGGATGGAATTTGACTATTAGCTATGTCTAAGTCGGGGAATGAAAGTTGGTCTATGAGTTGGACCACTCAACCTTCGTGTGGAAAGCACATTACTCGGAAGAGTGAGGAGACAATGGCTCCCACGCAATAAATATAGTCACGTCCAAGGAGTAGAATATAATCTAGAGGCCCTTGGACTACCATTATGTTCATATAAATGGTTTTCCTTCTCAACGTTATAGGCACATTGGGAAAGATCCCTAACAGTCGACTAGTTCCTTTGTCAAAGCCTATCAGATTTCTCATCTCAGGCATAAGCGGTGGTGAAACAAGCGCTTTCCAAGCAATTGAGGAAAGTATACTCACAGAAGCCCCTTCATCTATGATGGTACCAACCATGACCATTCTGTAAGCTTGTACAATGATTTGGAATGGTACACTAGCTAGTAAACGGGGTCTGCCTGGTAGATTCCGATCGAAGGAAATGACTAGGTTGCTTGGAGGTGGGACTGAATAGACAGTCGGATACGAATCTGACGAACTTCCTTCCTACGGTAAAGGAATGGGTAGATATCCCCCATGTTTATCGGAGTCTGTGTTTACGAAAAGAATTTGAACGGTTTCATTCTCATTCTCTTCAGTGATTGTATCATCTAAAGATGGACCTTCTGAAGGCAAGACCGGGCCTCGACCTTTTGAATTTCTTCTGGTGTGGATTCAGAGGGTTTATCTTCAATTATAGATGCTTCGACTGACCACAATGGCATGTCTATTGGATTTTCAACTAGTGATGGACTTGGCAAGAGTTTCTTGTATCCAGGAGGAAGCCGTAGCGGTGAAGCAGGACAATTATCCAAAACTCTTTTAGCTTTGTCTAGGAAGGGACAATAGTGGATGACATGATCGCCTTCACACAGTTTACAAGGAAATTTACATTTCCTTTTCTGTCCAGATACTTCGCTTTCACTAGTTGACGGTGTACTTTCAACATGATCATCAGAGGTTGATGACACCGGATTGTGCAAACGAGGAGACCAGTCCCTTAAGATCCAGGGGATGAAGGACAATCTCGATGATAGTGGTCTCCTTTGCAAATGACACATGGAGATTTAGGCTTGGATGGTGCAGTGTGTGGATTTTCACTAGATGATGCATGGTTTCCCTTTTTTTCCTTTGGCTCCTTCTTCTTCTTTTCCTTCTTCTCCTTCCCCTTCTTCTCCTTCTTAGTTACTTTATTTTTAGCTTTACTAGATTCATCAAGCGAAGAGGAAGGAGGAGATGGAGAAACTGACGAAGTAGAAGGTTGGGGGGTAACTCTAGTATCATCTAGTTGCTGACTTGATTGTTCAGGAATCACGGTGTTCTGAACGATAGAGGTAGAGAAGAGCCATATTGGCGATCCAATTGTCAATCTTGGAAGTGACAGTGTGGCCATATGAGGTGCACCAACATCTCCCCAAGAGGAGAAAGGACTAGGATTTCCTCTAAGGGGAAATCCTTGGTTGGTGGACTCCATTTTTCTCAACCTAAGACCAACGTGAGAATAGTGATATTATTCCGATTAAAATAAATTTTAGACACTTTGACACAACTTGTTTTTTCAATTTTTAAGAGTCAAGAAAAAACAAAAGATGACTCTAGTCGCTTTCTATTTTTAATGAGCCTGAAGTGACAGGTGCTCAAATGGACCTTTTCCTTTAAGGAGTCTGAAAAGGAACGAAAGAGACTACTTTGGAAATCTAGACAGAGGGATTACCAAACCATCGCAAAATTGCAGAATACTTTTTATGGTACGGTAGTCAATCTTCCTGAATGTTGTGTTCAGTGCATTGCGATCGATAGGGTGGTAGACACGGCTTCCTAAGGATAAATGATATAGCCTATTGTGGTCTCCCAATATATACTCGACGGTACGTGGGAGCACAAGTCCATACTGGCACTTGTCATTTCAAAGAGGAGGAATCACCCAACCAGCAATGAAAGCGATAGTTACTAGGCTTTACGACGTCGGAATATGTCTCTAGCCTATACTTCTAAATGTTGTGCGTTAGGTTCCAAAGCACTTTTATGTTCATTGAATTTATTTTACAGTTGATATTGCTTAAGAAATTGGCCTCTCATGTTCACTGCATGATGGAGATATATAATTCCTAAAATGCAATCTAAGATGATAAAGAATCTTTTAATCTTCTTTTTGCAAATGAAAATCCTAGCTACTAAGGAAAGAGAAATGAGATTCTTTCAACATAGAGCATAAAGCACACACTAGATACACTGTCCTAAATCAAACCAACAAGCAGTCTAAATGCAAATGCACATGCATGTATTTTTTTTTTAGCCTTCTTAATGTGTGAATGACAAGAAGAATGCTAAGTACAAATCTGAATTATCTTTTCAAAGCGATAGTACTAACAAATTTTCTTCAAAATATGAAAGGAAGATAATGAGGACACTTTGCGATTCCGAATTGAAAATTGTTTTCGACACTTGAAAAAATACAAATTCAAATAAAATACAAGAGTAACAGTATAATCAACCATCAAGAACAGGAGGATTCTTTTCTTTGACTTAAAACGACACTTGCGACACTTCCAAATCAAAAGACGACAGTTTGATTACGCTACTTCTTTGTAAAAGAGAACTGTAAATGGCGCACAATACATAGAAACATGCATAGTTCTTTGCACGATGAAGGCGGAATGATGGAAAGGAAGGGGGTTTACATAGAGGTATACTGATCACAGACAACAAAACTCCTTAATAAAGCTGAAGAGAGTGAACAAAAAACCAAAATTTGGAAGCAGAAGAGGCCTTGTTTGATCAGCGCACCTGTAACATAGGGAAAGTGCAATGCAGCGCACCTACTGCACACGGGAGCTGCAATGCATCTAGATTCCTAAGAGGAGAAGGTGCGATGGTCCGGGGATGAGACTTCAACTTGGTTATTGGTCACAGTTTGTAGCTCAGTTTAGGGATTTAGGTTGAGCAAGTGATGTTCAGTAAATATAAATCACAGGTGTTGATCTAATGAGGTTACTAGAGCTACCACCAGCGCAATTAGAATGTTTGCAAATCGATTGTTCAGTTTATAAACAAAACCCGGAGATAGACTGAAGAAGCATTGATCTACTTTGCACTTGCATAGAAAATGCTATTCGAAGGCTAGATGGCTCGACTTCAGGCTCCGTCTGTAAGTTTATAAAACAAACCAATATAGACAAACAAACAATCTATTTGCTCCCCAACGGAGTTGCCATTTTTTTATCGGGAAATCTAGTGTCCACTCAGAGCTGCTAGTCCCACTAAGACAGGTAG
The DNA here is from genome assembly GCA_000404065.3 of Pinus taeda. Lineage (NCBI taxonomy): Eukaryota > Viridiplantae > Streptophyta > Pinopsida > Pinales > Pinaceae > Pinus > Pinus taeda. Next base: position 77,975 of record APFE031323638.1, on the reverse strand, counting down.
CTATCTTAGAAATAAACAAACCAAAACTACTTTCGCTTTCCTTTATGAGAAGTAGATAAAAGGGGAACAAAGGACACCAACCTCATTCTTGCGCTTGGTTCCTTGCTTGATTCCTCTCCCTTCTGACAGATCTATGCCACTCCTTCTTCACTTACCCAGCTTCAAAGAGTACCTGTGGAGTCAAAGCAGCATAATACTATCGAAGAATAGAGATCTATAATCATAAACAATATAGGACCAGATATATATTGACCACACAAATGCATATATTATCTAACATACAAGAATGTGGAGGAAAACTTGAATAGCTTTATTAATATCAAGAATAGAAAAGAGGATTACGACCAATTGTTCTAACCCAACGTCATCCTCCCAGCATGAAAGCCCTTCTTCACTTCATGAAAAGCTTAGATCACCCAACACTATGATATTGCACCATGAAACCAACAACACTTCCTTACAAGGTACAAGATTCCAACCTCTGGATATCTATGATGAGGGATGCATATATAGATGATTGCAGGGGGGTGAGTTAGCTTCTGGGATTTTGATTAGTGTCCTCTCTCTTATAGTTCTTGATTCCACTTCGAGATTGATGATCTCTTACTCGTCCCTGGGCAAATTCAGAGAGGCAAGTGTCATAGGAGAAGTTTCTGGAAGATTCCATGATCATCCACCTTGCAAACTGTCTCTACCATTTGTCTACTCTTGCCCATCGCACCCTACAGAAGGGATTTCCAGTATGCATCACAATTTTTACACTGAGTAGGTGAGATGCATCGCACCCTCTGCACTGGGCAGTCTGTATGGTCTAGTTTTGACCAGTTCTGAGTAGTTTTCCATGGATAACTTCTGGGAGATGATGTAATCAACTAACCTTGTTCCTTTAAGGTGTGAAGCAACACTTTTAGGGAATTAGAAGCCCTTGGTTTATGGACATGTATGATTGGGGTTGCAGTGCCTAAAAATGTCTATAATAAGGGGGCAGTCTTTTTAAAGATGCCGGACCTTATGGCACCTTCGACAATGGAAAGGAATGCCCTCATAATCCAGCTATTGTCTTCTGGTATAGTTCCTCCATCGAATATCGATGAACTCGCGCAAACCCTCCGATAGGTCCAGATGAGCCAAGATCCTGGCATAAGCCATCATCCCTGAAGACTGGTATGAGGCATCGTAAGTGAGGTAAATTCCAAGGGCATTCCTAATACATCTAAAGATGTCCTTTGTCCAAAAATGCAAAGGTAGTCCGAGTAATCGAACCCATATAGGGTCGGCGTCGACCCTCTCCCATTTCAGATAAAAAATGGGCGTCCATCTTCTCAGTAAAATAGGAGCCTGATTAATGTGCCATACAGTGGATAGCACCCAATTTATATACTTCAAACTGTTGAAATGCAAAGCAAACTAGCCTTTGATAAATATCTGAACCTTTAGGGTCTCCTTCAGGTTTTCACTCTAGAACTCTGAGGCCCATTGTTGTAATTTTTCCACATTGTAATTCCTTCCACAAACCCGACCCACTATAGCTTTCTTAGCAATGTCCATAGCATCCAATAGCTTGATGTCCTCTACAAAGTTTAGGGGCACCGCGCCAGTCCGAAGCTTGAGAGCCCTTTTCTTCCTTGAAACCCCAAGGCTCCCCACAACTAATGTGTCCAGAGATGAGGAAGGTGGTGCAGGTTCCAAAGAAGGAGAACCCCTAGGGTTTTTGGGCACTGCCTGCAGAATAGCAGTGAAGATACCAAAAATCGGTCCAATGCCCATATAATGCCCTAGAGAGGTGGCTGTCAGGATCTGTGAAGCAAGTGTAACCGAACCAAGGACTGCAGTATCTAGGGGATGGTTTGTTGAGGGGGAGGGGTTTGCTATCGAAGGGGGGAAGTTGAAGAAATGCCACTGAAAGTAGGGAAAATAGGGTTAGTATGAGGAGGGAAAAGGGGAGAGACCACTCCAAGAGAAGGGCAGCTAGGGTTTGATGGAGGGTCGATAAGGGCCAGGGTGCACAGTGAGAGGGGTTGGGTGATGAAGTCAGGGGGAGAGGGAGTGTCTTCAAAGAGGGATGCCAGTGGGATGCAAGGGCAAGAAAATGGAGGGATGGCCTCAATTTCATTGGAAAGGTTAGACATAAAAGGGAATAAACTAGTAGTTGTGGTCTTGGTGGGTGTTTAGATGGGCACATCCTTCGAAAGTTCCTCGAAATCGCCCAACCCATCCATAATTGTCTATATTTGTTAATGACAGTTTCCAGAAGAGGACAATGCAGTAGCAGCAAATGGTGAAAGTTAGAAAACGGAAGGGGAGGTAAGCCTGGGCGGATAGGTGAAAACTAGCAGCCGGGGACAGACAGGCAGAAGCTTGGATCAAAAGGTTCAGATAGAACGGCGAAAAAAACCCATTGGTCAACAAGAGCATAGGCAGGTGGTCGACAAAAAGTTATGGGGGAAATAGCAGGCGGTCATTGGAAGCAATGGGTTGCATGCAGGCACAACATTGAAACCCCAGACCCACTGCCATCAGAGCTCCTCGAGTTTCCATAACAATGATATTGTATAATAATAATAATAATAATAAGAATATTATTATTATTATTATTATTATTATTGTCATAATAATAATATAATCAATATTATTATAATGTATATTATAATAAGAACATAAAGACCAATTATTTATTATTTATGAATAATTAAAACTATACAAATAATAGCACTATATTCTTATATATTTATGATTATTATATTATATTATTATAATATATAACCTCAAATAATATTGATAATTTTAATATTTATCTAGCGTTGTATATAGAGTTAATTATCATCAGTATTTAAGATATTATACTATATAAATAACTATATAGGATTATTAATAATATTAGTTATCATTATTTATTTAATAATCTAATAATATAAAATTATAAAAAAAAATATAAATAAAAATAATAAAATACTAAATATATATAATATATTAAATATTATAATAATATCATAATAAAGAATAAATCAAACCCATTAATATATAAAGAAGATATATCGATATAATACACATATATATATTATATATATATATATTATATATAGAATGCAAATAAATCACAATCGCAAAAGTGCAGCGGATAGCTTATTACCACAAGAATCACCGATTCCTAATTGCAATGAGCAGCGCGGACCCGAAACAATTTATATTTTGCTGTAAAGTTCGGTGGGTCCGCGGTTATATGTATCTCCATATATAAAGATTGTCGATTGCGATTAACGGTGGCGAACCCGAAACATATTTACATTATGTTTAAACGCCCGATGCATCCGTAAGGTGCTGAATATGTATGTTGGTGCATTTAATGACTAACGATTGCGATATGGGTAAGCCGGACCATAAACATATTTACGTTATGTTTTAATAACTCGATGACTTTGTAAAACATTGAATACATATGTTGGTGCATTCAATGATCAGCGATTGTGAATTGCAATCGCGGGCTGGACCCAAAAGGTATATTCATTATGGTTGTAAGTCCCGTTAGGTCCGACAAGTCAAAAAGTCTTTTTATGATTGCACATTTTATATATTTCAATTATAAAGAGATTATAATAGAAATGATTGTCGATTGCAATATGGGTAGGCCGGACTTGAAAGCCTATGTATTACGTTTCATCATTGTGGTGGGTCCGTTTTATCATATATATATATATATATATATATATATATATATATATATATATATATATATATATATATTATATATATATATATATATTGGGGAAACGCTGATTATCGATTGTGATATGGGTAGCCAAGACTTGAAACATATTTACGTTATGTTTTAATAGCCCGACGGCTCCATAAAACATTCAATACGTATGTTGGTGCATTCAAAGATCAGTGATTGTGATTTGTGATCGCGGGCTGGACCCAAAAGTTATATTCATTATGGTTGTAAGTCCTGTTAGGTCTAGCAGGTTTAAAAGCCTTTTTGTGATTGCACATTTTATATATTTAAATTATAAAGAGATTATAATAGAAATGATTTCCGATTGTGATATGGGTAGGCTAGACCTGAAAGCCTATGTATTACATTTCATGACTGTGGTGGGTCTGTCATATCAACAATATAATGTATATATGGGGAAACGCTGATTGCGATGAGGTGTATGCCTCGACAGTAATGCTAACAGTATTAAAAGTGGGAAAAGACCCCAAGGGTTTATGAACCCTAGGGTTTATAAATACTACACACGCTAAAATAAACATCGTTTATTTTGATGGTAAGACAATTCTTGTCACAATAGAGTTTATAAGCCCAAGGGATTATAAACCAAAGGGAATAATAAACCCAAGGTATTTATATAATAAACCCAAGGGGCAATGGTTTACAATGATTGATATTATAAACCAAACGAAATAATGAATCCAATGGATTGATATCATAAACTCAAATGAACAATAAACCCAAGGGATTAATACTAAAACCCTAATGAAAAATAAACCCAAGGGATTAATAATAAAAGCCCATGGTATTATAAACCCAAGGGAATAATAAAGCCAAGGTATTGATATAATAAACCCAAAGGAATAATAAACCCAAGGGGCAATGGTTTAAAATGATTGATATTATAAACCAAACAGAATAATGAACCCAAGGGATTGATATCATAAACCGAAATGAACAATAAACCCAAGGGATTAGTACCAAAATCCCAAGGGATTATAAACCCAAGGGAATAATAAACCCAAGGTGTTGCTATAATAAACCCAAGGGGGAATGGTTTACAATGGTTGATATGATAAACCAAACAGAATAATGAACCCAAGGGATTGATATCATAAACCCAAAGGAACAATAAACCCAAGGGATTAATACTAAAACCACAACGAACAATAAGCCCAAGGGAATAACAAACCCAAGGTATTGATATAATAAACCCAAGGGGCAATGGTTTACAATGATTGTTATTATAAACCAAACAGAATAATGAACCTAAGGGATTCATATCATAAAACCAAATGAACAATAAACCCAAGGGATTAATACTAAAACCCCAATGAGCAATAAACCTAAGGGATTAATACTAAAAGCCCAAGGGATTATAAACCCAAGGGAATAATAAACACAAGGTATTGATATAATAAACCCAAGGGGCAATGGTTTACAATGATTGATATTATAAACCAAATGGAATAATGAACCCAAGGGATTGATATCATAAACCCAAATGCACAATAAACCCAAGGGATTAATACTAAACTCCAACAAGCAATAAGCCCAAGGGATTAATACTAAAAGCCCATGGGATTATAAACACAAGGTATTCATATAATAAACCCAAAGGAATAATAAACTGAAGGGGAAATGGTTTACAATGATTGACATTATAAACCAAACAGAATAATGAACCCAAGGGATTGATATCATAAACCCAAATGAACAATAAACCCAAGGGATTAATACTAAAACCCCAATGAACAATAAACCCAAGGGATTAATACTAAAAGCCCAAGGGATTATTAACCCAAGGGAATAATAAACCCAAGGTATTGCCATAATAAACCCAAGGGGAAATGGTTTACAATGATTGTTATTATAAACCAAATGGAATAATGAACCCAAGTGATTGATATCATAAACCCAAATGAACAATAAACCCAAGGGATTAATATTAAAACCCTAATGAACAAGAAATCTAAGGGATTAATACTAAAAGCCCAAGGTATTGATATAATAAACCCAAGGGGCAATGGTTTACAATGATTGATATTATAAACCAAACGGACTAATGAACCTAAGGGATTGATATCATAAACCCAAATGAACAATAAACCCAAGGGATTAATACTAAAATCCCAATGAACAATAAACCCAAGGTATTAATACTAAAAGCCCAAGGGATTATAAACCCAAGGGAATAATAAACTCAAGGTATTGATATAGTAAACCCAAAGGAATAATAAACCCAACAGATTATTATTTATTTTCATGGTGAGACAATCATTGTTGCAATGTGACATTGAACCATGGTTGGCTATGATTGAAAATGGTTTACCATGATCCATATTATAAACCTAAGGGAATAATAAACCCAAGGGATTGATATTATAAACATAAAAGAATAATAAACAAAGGGATCAATACTAAAACCCCAAGGATTTATGAACCCAAGGAAATAATATTAAACCCATGGGACTAATATTATAAACCCAACATTATTAAACCCAAATATAAACACTACAAACACTAAAATAAACATGGTTTATTTTCATAGTGAGTCAATCTTTGTCAAAATGAGACATTCAACCAAGGGACTAATATTATAAAACCAACATTGGTAAACCCAAATATAAATACCACAAACACTAAAATAAACATGGTTTATTTTGATGGTGAGACAATTCTTGTCACAATGTGACATTCAACCATGATTGGCCATGTTTAGCTATGATTGACAATGCCTTACAATGATTGATATTATAAACCAAACACAATAATGAACCCAAGGGATTGATATTATAAACCCAAATAAACAATAAAATCAAGGGATTAATACTAAAACCACAATGAACAATAAACCCAAGGGATTAATACTAAAAACCCAAGGGATTATGAACCCAATGGAATAATATTAAACTGAAGGGCCTAATACTATACACCCAACAACATTGAAGCATGGGACTAATATTATAAACCCAACATTGGTAAACCCAAATATAAATACTACAAACACTAAAATAAACATGGTTTATTTTGATTGTGAGACAATTCTTGTCACAATCTGACATTCAACCATGATTGACCATGTTTGGCTATGATCGACAATGGTTTACAATGATTGATATTATAAACCAAATGAAATAATGAACCCAAGGGATTGATATTATAAACCCAAATGAAAAATAAACCCAAGGGATTAACACTAAAACCCAAATGAACAATAAACCCAAGGGATTAATACTAAAAGCCTAAGGGGTTATGAATCCAATGGAATAATATTAAACCAAAGGGCCTAATACTATAAACCCAACAACGGTAAACCCAAATGTAAATACTACAATGATTGATATTATAAACCAAATGGAATAATGAACCCAAGGGATTGATATTATAAACTCAAATGAACAATAAACCTAAGGGTTTAATACTAAAACCCTAATGAACAATAAACCCAAGGGATTAATACTAAAACCCCAATGAACAATAAACCCAAGGGATTAATACTAAAAACTACAAACATCAAAATAAACATGATTTAGTTTGATGGTGAGACAATCATTGTCAGAATGTGAGAATCAACCATGGTTTACCATGATCGATATTATAAACCTAAGGGAATAATAAACCCTTGGGATTAATATCAGAAACCCAAAGGAATAATAAAACGAAGCAATCAATACTAAGACTCCAAGGGATTATGAACCCAAGGGAACAATATTAAATCCAAGGGACTAATATTATAAACATGATTGACCATCATTGATTTACATATTGAGACAATTCCTATCACAATTCCATGTTGGGCCATCATCAACATTATAATAAGCCATGTTTGACTCGCCAATAATAAACCCAAGCGATTGATATTATAAACCCAAGGGATTAATACTAAAACGCCAAACGATTATGAACCTAAGGCAATATTATTAAACAAAAGGGACTAATAATATAAACCCAAGGGAATAATGTATGTTAGGAATATAATTCATAACAATTAGCTAAATAAAATAAATATAAATATTGGAAGTCGGAACGATGAACGGAATCGAGGAAGGTTGAGAAAGGGTTTCGAATACCTAGGGTTACCAGAGTCAGAGTGAGAAGCGGATCAGAGCTAAAGACAAGGTTGAAGGGAGATCACTCTGCTTGTGAAAGAAACAACGGCGCTGAAAACAAAAGAGGTGAGATAAAATTCTAAGCCAGGACTGAAGAATACCATGGAAGGGGTGATGGGGAGGGGAGAGATCCCCTCCTACAAAAATATAGCGACAGGGGAATCAAGTGGATTCAGGATGCAGAGAAACTCAGAGGAGAAAGACAACGACACGCCATTTCTGGGAAATCTGTGGCAAACCAAGCTTGGAGGTAGATGCCTTCCGAGAGCCTAGAAAAAACCAAGGTATGTAATTCCTAACAATAAGCTTGAAGACTACAGAAGTTATATGAGAGACCACACCTTGATATGCAAGTTTGTAGGGTTCTGGCCGACAGAAAGAGACCTAGCAAAGTGGATACAACAACGATGGAAGCCGAAAGGGCATATAGACCTAAAGTTAGGGGCAAAAGGTTTTTTTACAATGATATTTGCAAATTTGGAGGATAAGGAAAGAACCTTTGAAGGAGGACCCTACTTTATGAATAATGCTAGTCTATTCATGAGGCACTAGGAAGACAGATATAACCCAGATCATGAGAAAATGCTAGCAGCACCCATTTGGGTAAGACTATTTGGATTGCCAATGGAGTTCTGGGACCCTAATATCCTTGAAGGTATAGGCAATACGGTTGGGACTTTTGTTAAAGTGGCAGAGTCAGCAAAAAGAGGGAAGTATACATCCTATGCAAGGATATGTGTCTACATGAACATAATGGAACCACTACCGGAATACATAGAGCTTGAGTATCATGATGAAATATGGCAACAACCAATGGATTATGAACATGTACCCTTTAGATGCAGAAGGTGCCACGAATATGGACACCTATTCAAACAATGCCCATTGAATAAAGAAGAGGAAACAACAAGGAAGAAGGAAGAGGAGAAAAGGGGGTCAGAAGGGAGGAATGAAGGAGAAATGATCTTCCAGGAAGTCCAGAGAAAAAAGAGGTCAGGAAAGGAAGTATCAAGGACGCAACAATCAGTTAAATTAGTACCAGCAGAATGTAAAAACAAATTTCAGGTCTTACAGGAGGAAGAAGAGGAGCCTGGAAGGGACGAAACCAGAGAGGAACCCATGGAAATCATCACGGACCTAAACCAGAACAGTAAGGTCAGAGAAGGAATGGAAGAGAGTATGGAGATGACAACTGAACAATCCCAGGGGGAGGCAGGAACACAAAAGGACAACGGGAATGAGGAGGAAAGAATCATGAAAAGGCTGCTACAGGATTGGAAGAATCTTGATGAAAGGTTCATCCTGGAAACTCAAAAGCAATTGTATAAAGAAACATTCCAGAAATATAAGGAAAAGAAAGGAATCACTTCAGAGAATCAGACAGATCAAACAGGAACTCAAGGAACCCAAAGTCTGGGAATGGACAATACTGGCAAAGGAGGCAGGAAACGAGGGAGACAGACAATGAACGAAACTATACAAGCGGTGGGAGAGATACTGGTCATCTCAGGTAGGGTTATACCTCTTTCAGAGGTATTCCAACAACCATCCAAAAAGTTATAAGATGATAGTCACAAGATGGAACATTAGGGGTCTCAATAGTAAAGGAAAGTAGAGGTATTTAAAGGAAAGGATAAAGAAAGACAAGCCAAGCATAATGGTAATTCAAGAAACAAAAATTATTTTCCAACAACTAGAAGGGATAGTTAAAAAGCAAAAAATTCAATATGAGGTGATGGGACAAGATGTGAATGGCACAGCAGGGGGTCTGGCTATGCTCTGGAACCTGGAAGAGGTAATGTTTGAAAACTGGATAAGCTTTCCCAGAATCCTCACAGGCTTATTCAGAATGATAGGATCAGAGGAGTGGATCATCATCTCGGGGGTCTATGGACCACACACTCCAAGGGATTGGAGAAACTTCCTCAAGAATTTGCAGTCCATAAGTAGGATCTTCCCTGGAATTCCTTGGATAGTAGGGGGCGACTTTAACATGATAAGAACAATAGACGAAAAGAGGGGAGGCATAAGAAGACCGGACCAAAATATGGAGGAGTTCAATGAGGTGATTACTGAATAGAGGTTGATAGACATCCCCACAATTAATGGCATTCAAACCTGGAATAACCGATGGGGCAGAAGAAATCAAATAGCTTCGAGACTAGATAGATTCCTTATAGCAGAACAAATAATGAACCGGGATGTATTTGTTGAAGCTAAGATCATGCCAGCGATGGGCTCTGATCATTGGCCGATCAGGTTGGAAATTGACATTAAGAAAAACCCCCACAGAAGACCCTTCAGGTTCGAGGCCTTCTGGCTTAGAAATACCCAGTTCTTATCTAAGATAGAGGAATGATGGACTCAAAGCACTCAAAAAGGAAAAGGTAAGATGCATACTTTTCAATTAAAACTCAAAGAACTCAAAGGGAAAATAAAAAAATGGAACAAGGAAGAGTTTGGAAATATAATGATAGAAAAACAAAAGCTAGAGAAAGAAATGGAAGAGATACAACAACAAATTATCATAGAAGGAAGAAACGAGGAAAGAAGTAAAGTAGAAGGAAATATATTGAGTCAACAGGAGGAGCGGAGAAAGCAGCAGGAAATTCTATGGCGACAAAAATCCAGGATAAATTGGTTACGCGAAGGGGAAAGAAACACTAAGTTCTTTCACCAAGCCACGATTCAGCATAGGCAAAGGAACAGGATTTTCTCTATCAAAAACAAAGAAGGAGAAAGGATAATAGATCACGAAGGAATCAAGCAGACTCTGGTGGGATACCATAGAGACATATTAATAGAACCACAAGTAGACAGGGAAGCGGCTACAGACCTCATAGGTAGAGAGATTCCTAGATTAGTAACAGAGGAATAGAATATGGCATTAATGAGGGAAGCTACTCTAGAAGAGGTGGAGGAAACTGTGAATAGTATGAAGAAAAATAAAGTGCCAGGTCCGGATGGCTACAAAGTGGAGTTTTATCAAGCCGAATGACATTTTCTTGGCCAAGAAATCTTGGAGGTAGTAGAGGAATCACGTATAAAACAAAAGGTATGGATGGGTCTCAATTCTACTTTCCTTACTCTAATCCCTAAAAATGCTAATTCGGAAACTGCCCAAGGTTTCAGACCAATCGCCCTGTGCAATGTAATATATAAAATAATTTCCACTCTGATTGCTAAAAGATTAAAACCCATACTTCCCAGCATAATATCACCGGAGCAAACCGGTTTTGTGGAAGGTAGGCAAACCTTGGATGGACTTGTAGTAACCGAGGAAACGATTCATTCTCTAAAATAGAGAAATCAGAGAGGAATGATGATAAAGTTAGATCTGTCAAAAGCTTACGACTACTTAAACTGGAATTACCTCAAGGAAATTCAGTATCCTTCAGATTTAGTAGGAGATGGACAGACTGGGTTTACAATATGATCTCAACTCCTATTTTCTCGATCCTATTAAATGGGGAGCCATCCTCAACCTTCAAGGCCACTAGAGGAATCAGACAGGGGGATCCTTTATCACCCTTCTTATTTATATTAGCTGCAGATGGTCTAGGAAGGTATTTTAAAAAAAATCTAAGAGAAAGGAAACTTAAAGGATTAAGGTTATGGGGAAATAATCTACCCATCACCCATCAACAGTTTGTGGACGACATCATGCTATTCTGTGAAGTCTCAACAAAGGAGGTAAGGGGTGTTAAAAGAATCTTGGGCCTTTTTATGGAAGCATCAGGTATGGAAATAAACAAAGAAAAATCTTGCACTTTCATCTTCAACACTCTGGACATAATCAAAACTCATTTAATTAGGATGCTAGGATTCAGACAAGGGGAACTTCCTACAAAGTACTTGGGGAACCAAATAGACATAAACCCCACAAGATTGGAAAACTGGCAGAAAATTATAGAAAACATCAAGAATAGACTTGCAAGTTGGTCCTTCAAGTCGCTAAACATAGCTAGTAGATTGGTACTATTGAAATCAGTTCTTCAAGCTATACCAATTTACCCCCTATCTATCATGGCTGCCCCAAAGAGGTGTGCACTAAAATGAAGGAAATATTTGGCAAATTCATATGGGAGGATGAAAGCAGCAGAGGAAATTGGCTCTGGTGTCATGGAAAAACTTGACAAAAAGAAAAGAAGAAGGGGGATTAGGACTGAGGGACCCTGAGATTCTGAACAAGGTGTTAGGGGCGAAGCTGTGGTGGAGGTGGATGAGAGGAGGAACTGACTTGTGGAAGAAAATTTGGACACAGAAATATAACATGCTGACTTCGCCAGAGGGCATCCTCAGAGCAAAAGAAATTCCAAAAGGTTCGTCAATTTGGGAATTGGCAAGTCAGAGCAGAAACATTGTAAACAACTATGCATTCTGGGAAATAAGAGGAGGAGGAACAACTAGATTTTGGGAAGAGGAATGGCATAAAAGAGACAAAATGGCCAGCATACATAACCTCCAGAGTATACGTCAAAATGCAGTTAGGGAGGGGAGAGAACTCGTAAGAGATTACTGGAAAGAAGGGGAGACAGACAGGATATGGAGAAAGTGGAGAAAGCCAGAAGAATGGAATGAAAATATAGATCAAGAGCAACAAAGAAAATATATAAAGGAACTGGAATCAAGGAAAATCAAAGCTAGACTAGGAGCAGATATTCTTAGATGGGGAAAATCTACAAGAGGGGCCTTTATAGTTAAGGAAGCTTACTATTCAGCAACACATCAGGAAAGGGAGGAAGAAGCAATAGAATGGGAAGAAATATGGAATAGTCAGTGGTGGCCTAAGATAGCTATCTTTGTCTGGCTAGTCGGAAAAGAAAGGATCCTTATGTGGGACAAGATTCAGAGAAGAGGATTCATGGGACCCTCGAGATGTAGCCTCTATAAGATGGAGATAGAAACCTAGGAACACATTTTGAACTCCTGCTCATTCGCTCAACACCAATGGAGAGAAATCAGAAGTCTCTTTGGCAATTCAAACAGAGAACCCAGGGATATCAAAAAGACTATATTTCAATGGGGTAAGGGACAGTACTCTTGCAAGGTCGTAAGGAGAGTATGGAATTTAGCTATAGGGTTTGTAATGTGGCATCTTTGGAAAGAAAGAAACCGGAGGATCTTCCTGGATAAGATCAACACGCTGGAGAAGATATGGACAGGAATTCAAAAGGCAATCAGAGAGACCGTTTTGGCAGAGACATGGGAGGAGGACGATTGGAAGGCGAACCCTGAAGAAGAAAGAATCTTAATGAAACTAAATATGGACTATGGCATGGTGTACCTGAAAAAAGAAAAAAGGCAACAAACCCAGAATCAGAGTCCAGAATAATTCAGGTACCCAAGACTGCATTTCATCAAACTGAACTTTGACGGTGCCTCTAAAGGAAACCCAGGGCCCGTTGGCTTTGGAGGAATATTCAGAGATAGCGAAAACCAAACAAGATGGGTATACGCGGAAGGGGGAGGTGAAATGACAAATAATGAAGCAGAATTGTGGGCTATTTATCAAGGGTTAAGGATAGTAGTAACGAATGGGTACACGAACTTGGAAATTGAGGGGGACTCATAGATAGTAATGGAAATGCTACAAAAACTCAACAATGGGAAAGACTAGGAGCAAGTAGCCAGAAGTTGGAGGACGGTAGGGATAGTTCAGGACCTAGCCGAAATTCTAAGGAGAATAAAACACAAGATCTTTAGCCATGTCAGGAGAAAAGGAAATAAGGCTGCAGACTATTTAGCTAACAGAGGATGTAAAGAACAAGGGGAAAAGATTGATAGCAGCTGGCAAACAATAAGGAACAAATCGGGGTGGGAGGAACTCACCATCATAATCAATCAAGACCATAATGACACCACAATTCAATAAGAAGGACACTCAGAGATCCCCGATCGGGGTGCGGCGATCAGGGCAATCAACATAAGATAGGACAAGGAGGATGACAAAGCAAAAGCAGACTAGGCAATGATGAAGGTGGACAGGGCGAGTAGCAGAAGGGATATCATACCGAGGAGGGGCAGTGAGGATGCAATGAAGAAAGGAAGTGACGGAGGTAATGCGGTCGAGAATGGATGGAGGTACGATGGTGCAGAAGAAGGACGAGGAGAGGTGGACGATCAAGAGAGCGGTAGGTGGCAGGAGGATCAAGGGAAGAGAAACGACGAGCAGCAGAAGGGTAAATACAATAAAGGAGGAAGGCAATACAAAGCCCGAAAGCCGATAAATTAAAGAATAGCGAGCATGCAAAGGGACAAGGTGGTGGAAGAACCATGTAGTAGCATAGAAGGGCAGAGAGGGCAGAGAGGAATGAAAGACAACGTTGGCAGGAGATATCAAATGGCAACAAGGAAGAGAATGAGAGATGAGGCGGAAGAGGAGTTGAGAGGCCGAAGCAGTCTAGGGAAGAAAGGGAAGGAAATCACGGATGGATAAAACGAAGATCAATATCAGACAATTCAGATCGATTCAGAGGATGATGTGGAGATGTTTCAAACAGACCAAGATGGAGTCGAGCAGCAAAGAAGGAGGGTTAGGGAGGACAGAGGCTTTGAAAAGGGGAAACCTCAAGAAGAAAGGTAGCATGGAGATAGGAGAAGCGCGGGGCATGAGGAAGAAGGAGAATTCGGGAGCGCTTTAGGCGTGAAAGGTCGGGGACGTGGAGGAAACTATAGAAACAGAGGAAGAGTAGGCAGGGGACGAGGTCAGAGTAGCAGGGGATGAGGGCGACCAGCAAGGAAGAGGGAGAAGCGAGACTTGTCACCAGCCAGAAGCTACAGAAAAACTCTGGAAAAAAAGATACAGCTAGCAAAGTAGCTATACTGCGACAATACTAACAAGGACATCAGGGAAATTATCCAGCATTTGGAGGAGGAAGCTACCCAAGCCCAATCAGGATAAAAAATGGAAGATTGGGTATACCTGCTTCCTGATCCGAAAAATACAAGAGGGCGCATGACACTGTACAAACGGGCCCTGCATGTATACTGGGTGATGAAAAGACTACTGGCAAAGGCCATGGAGCAAGTTGCCATAGAAATGGCAGAATTATCCCAAAAAATTCATAATCTGAGGAGAGAATTGAAAAACATCCAGATCACCACGATGATGCAGGACAAAAAATTGGATGAGATTCAGCAGCAAATAGAGAAGATTAGCAAGGGCATAAAGGAAGAACATGGATAGAAGGGAACCACGCAGGACAACATCTGAGGACATGGGTATGCTCTCTGCAGTTTTGTTAAGGACAGACGATAGTTTTTGGTTTCTAGTTTGAATATACAATGCAAAATAGGAATAATAGTAACTGTTATGAATGTTTAGTATATATTGCATGGACTAGAAGAATCAGGATTTCTGGTTTTTGGATGGCGGTAAAAAACTTAAGGTGGCCAACAGACCCGGTTTCCCTACGGGGCGGGTTGAGGCCACTATGGAAATGTATTGGTTTCAATTCGAAATAATATAAAAGAACGGTCCCTCCTTAGCTTACAAAAAAAAAAACTTGTGAATCCAAGAAAACTTCTTACGTCCTTTTGACATTTAGGTATCGAAATTTTGGAGAGGACTTCAAACTTTGTTGGATCCACCTTAATCCTGGAACCTAAAACATGATGTCCCAAAACAATTCCTTCATTAAACATCATGAATAATTTCTCATTACTCAATGAAATATTATTTTTTGACACCTAACATGGACTTTTTCTAGTCTCTCTAGAGCCTCTTCAAAAGTATATCCATAAATAGTAGAATCATCCATATATACCTCTACATAATCATGGATCAAGTAAAAAACACTGAATACTCCCTTTGAAATGTAGCAGGTGCATTATACAATCCAAAAGGAAGCACTCTATAAGCATATGCACCCCATGGACATGTGAAAGTTGTCTTATATTGATCTTCAGGTGCTATTTGAATTTGATTATATCCATTTAATCCATCAAGAAAAGAAAATTGTTTTTTTCTTGCTAATGTATCTATAAATTGATCAATGAAAGGTAATGGGAAACAAACTTTTAAAGTTGCTTTATTCAATTTTCTGAAATCGACATAAACTGTCTACTTTCCATTTTTCTTTGGCGTAATAACCAATGGTGAAACCCATTGGCTATATGAAATTGGATAGATAAATTTTACATTAAGAAATTTCTATAATTCTTCTTTAACAATTTCCCTCGAATTGGGATTCATGCTTCTTTGAGGTTGTCTTACAGGTTTGGCATTCTCTTGTACACACACACACACACACACACACACATATATATATTGCATGAAAATATTTGTATTGATTCCTTTCATGTTTGTATATTCCCATGCAAATGCAAAAGAATGTTTTTGCAACATCTTAATCAATCATTGTTTTTGAAATTCCTCTAGGTTATTATTGATATTTAATGTTTTTCATGGACTAATTTCTACAATTATTTCCAAATTTTTCCATTTAATTTAATGATAGCTTGAATTGTCGTGATGAAAAATCTTCAATACTACAATTTTCTTGAAAACTTTGATCTAACATATCCACACAATAATTTTATTGAAAATACTGAGAAAAATCACAATTATTCATTAATTGATTTTCCTTGTCATTTTGTGAGATAGTTAAAATTGTTTTTATATCTTCATAATATCCATCATCATCTTCAATCCATTCTTCATTTCCCAATTCAGTTTTTACCTTTGTTGGTGGATATAATGTAAAAAATTTTGTTGAATTTACATTAGAAATAATCATATCTCCAGATCTACAACTAGTAAATGCATCGGTTGTGGATAATCAGGGCGTACCTAATATCAATGAATGACCTCCGAGATTGGTCTTTGGAGTTAATATCATTAAATCAATTGGATACTCCCATGAATCTACGGATACAAGTACATCTTCTAATATACCCTTTGGCTTAATAGTATTTGTCAGCTAACTACTGTAATATAATAGGAGTATATTGAAGATTAGTCGGTTTTAATTCATCCATTTTACTTTTTATCATAACATATATTATTGCACCTAAATTGATTAATGTGTTTGGGATTTCAAAATTATTGATGTGGATTTTTACAATGGACTCCCTCGATCTAAATATTTTTCAATTGTAGTTTTTCCCATCACAAGTTTGCAATTTTTCCAATGAGTTGCACCTTTTATATTTAATTTATTTTTCTACAAGGTTTTTTAATACATAACTCCTTTATTGTTTTTGAAAGAATTGTAATTTCGTTTATTGCATGAAGTAAAGGGCTTTTTATGCAAACATTATTTAACTCATCTAACATGTCATAATTTGGAAAAATTAATTGTTTCTCTACATCTTTATCTATTTGTAATCTCTCTGGAAAAACGAGGGTTTTGCAAGGATATAGAGGGTTGCTTTGTTAAAGGAGTAGTAAGAGTTGGTCTTATTTCATTGTCATCTATCTTGCCAGGAACTTCTTCCTTTTGTGGAGCTTCCTCCTTTTCAGGAGTTTCATCCTCTTTATGTTCTTTAATGACAATAGGAGGCTTTTTCTTTTGTAAAACTTTCCCATATCTAAGATGGATATAATTCAAATCTAAGGGAGCTATCATGTAAGTTTGGAAATTGTGTATGTCAACAATTTAAGTGGGTTGTTGAGGTACTTTATTATTGAGGTTTGGGATTGAGGATAGTATTGAGATTGGTATTGAGAATATTGAGGGAAAGATTGAGGATATTGTCGATTTCTACCATAGGACCCTTGCCAACCTTGTGACCAATCTGGGTTTTTACATTGAGGTGGCTAGGTTTTCCAAGGTAGGGATGTATTCTAGTTATTTTGAGGTATTTGTGCATAAGATTGAAATTGTGAATTGGGATCTTGCATCATACATGGTTTTTGCGGCTACCAAGGCCTTTTAGGAGAAACAAAGTAAAGTTGTTCAA
Source organism: Pinus taeda (assembly GCA_000404065.3). Taxonomy (NCBI): domain Eukaryota; kingdom Viridiplantae; phylum Streptophyta; class Pinopsida; order Pinales; family Pinaceae; genus Pinus; species Pinus taeda. The sequence goes on along the minus strand of APFE031323638.1, from coordinate 60,245 downwards.
GTGTTTGGCTTGCTCCACTATCTTCTTGGTAAACAACTTCCAATCCAGGTAGTGATGGGCAATCTCTTATAACATGTGATTCTGCACAAATAACACAAATATTGTCAAGTGGACATTCTCTTAATGCATTTTTCATTCTACATATAGGGAAAAATATAGGCAAAGCAACATTCTCAACTTTTTGCTTGTTTTGATTTCTTAACATATCAATTTGTTCACTAAAATTACCAAGAATATTTGTTTTGAAATTATCAAGCAAATTTCCAAGTTCAACTCAACTTACTGATCCTGATGCAAGTTCAACTCAACTTACTGATCCAGATGCAAATTTAGTTACTTGTGCACTCGTTGGATCTATAAGACTTTTGCCATACTTTGTTTTTCCTCTTGATATATGCTGCACAACTCACAAATTTCTTCAAATGATAATTGGGTTACATATACTTTACCCATTAGGTTAAGGAGGTAAATTCATTCATCTCTAATAGCTCTAAGTAAGAGATTTTTCAATGTATCAAATCCTAGATTATGCAATTTTCCTCTCTTAACATTATATACAATTATCTCTACCAAATCAACAAGGCTTTCGTCTTATTTTTTGGTCATGTTAAAGATTTTCTTTTTAAGATCATGATGTATACATTAGTCTTTGTATTTTTCCAAAAACAATCTTCTGATATCATTCCGTGATCTTATTGAGTTAGTGCCAAGACCCATGAACCATTTAACAGTTCCATTTCTTAGTGTGCTTGGAAACATTTTCAACTTTTGATTATCAAATAAATAATAATAAGATCTACATAATACTTCAAATTCAAAGAGATAACTTTTTGGGTCTTATGCTCTCATATTGTGGAAGTTAGGAAGTACTACTGGTGAGATGTTTTTCTTACTAACATCCATGTCAGTATCTTGAATGGGGAATCTGTAAGGATCTTCTTCATAATCATCATCCCCATAATTGCCTCTTCCTCTACTTCCTTGTATGCCACCTCTTCCAACATCAGGAGGATTTCTTCTTCCTACTCTGCCACCTCCAGGTGGTGGTCGTTCTCGTACCCATATTCCTTTGATTATCGTTTCATGTTCATTGGGAGGAAATATTTCTCCTTCACCTTCTGCCATCAAGACTTATGAACTGAGGTATTAAGGTTTCAACTATATTTTCCTATTCTGGTTCTTTTATTAATGGTTCTCCATAAAATTTCCTTTCTTCTTCTTCTTCAGTGGGTACCTCTAACTGTTGTCCAAATAGTTGTTCCCTTATTGAAGAAAGAAAGATAACTGCTTTAGATGGAGATACAAGTTCCTCTACTATTGCTTCAGTAGAAGAAGTTAGCTCTTCTCTAGTTGTAATCTCAATTATTTGTACCTCATGAAGTCTCCTTCTACCTACAAAATATGGATGGTGATGTGTCTCTTACCACACCACATGATCTAGTGGGGGTGGTGGCTAATGATGGAATTGAAATTTTAACAAATCTACCCCTAGAGTCTCTTTCCCTGTACATACATTATAAAGTGTATTCTATTTTTTATGCGTCTAAGAATGACTGTAGCTAATAATGAGATGTAATGAAACAACTCTACTTAGGAATAACCCCACAAACGTGATGTGCAAGATCTTACCTCTCATCTTACCACTCTTCCTAATCAAGGATATGTAAATTAAAAGACATTCTAAATTGAAAGCCAATGCCCATGTATAATTCCATGACAACGACGCCAAAAATGTTGTGTAATTTAATTGAGTGTTAAATTACTTACATTAAAATGTCAATCGAGGTTCATACACTTAAGAAGTATACTACATTGTATGTGCTAGGTGATTAACCTTTCAATTTCAATGCTTCAATGAGAATTATATTCATAAGAAATGATCAAAGGATGCAAAACTTATTCTAGGCAGTGCAATTGAAATTTTGCTTATGAGACAAACTCTTAGTAGAGCACACACACATTCAATGAAAGCACTTAACTACTTCAATTCTATAAAAGCAAGAACAGATTATTCTAAGAAAAGTTATAAATTTATATTCTAGGAAAGTACTGAATCTGATTTAAGAGCAACAAACTAACTTCTAGGAAAGCGATCAAATGGTTTATACTTACAAATTCTAATCTATGAAAAGTAAAGACAATGTAATTTGTGAAAGCTTTGAAATACTAGTCTAAAGATGATAAAGACAATTTACTCTATGAAAGCAATTAACTTCTAATCTATGGAATATAAAGATAGATTATGATCTATGGAAAATAAAAGGCAAACTATACTATGAAATACTTTTCTAATTTATGAAATGTAAAGGCAGACTATAACTTTGCAAGAAATTAACATAGTATCGAAGCAAGAAGGAAAATGGAAATATTTAGGTGTGTTTATGCAAACTTTAGAATTCATTCATATTTAAAACCATGATGTATCTATGATGTTATGCAAGAAATTTTTTTAAGCAATCTATAACTATGAGACTGAGATTGATTGCAAAATTAAAGCACTGATAGCAAAAAGGACTAGTAAATGTTTTGTGGTTTTCAAGTGTTTATTCAAGCACTTGATGTTTGAAAAAACAACTAGAAATGAATGAGTGAAATTATATAGAAAATAATGACAAGATCAGAGCATCGAAACAGAGTAAATGAAATCAATAAAGGATAAATAAAAGAAGTTAACTTACACTTCTCGTGCACAACAAGGGGCCCCCCTGCTAGAGCATGAGATCTAGACTACTAAGAACTCGGTGATCAAAAAATAACTCTTCCCATTAAGGTGCAATAGTAACAAAATTTTATTAACAGAACAATGTGTACATCAAAATAACCAACATTAACCAAAGGAAAAATAACAATATATGTTGTCTCTTCGCTTCTTAGTGGAGCATATATATATATATATATATAATATATATATTAATGTGTTTATAATAATGACTTTGAGAAACTAAATGGTGGAAACCAAATCGGCGGATGACACTTTATCTTTAATTTCCATTGAAAATCTAATTTCTATGATTTGCTATCAAGGAAACGAATCATAGAAATATATATAGTTAGGCACATCATCATTCAGCTGATTCATAGTTCCTTGAAGATTTATCACACTAGCTTGTAATTATAATCTGTTGTTAAGTAACCTCAAGGTATGGTTCATGCACCATCTAGTAGTTGACCAAAGGTTCAACTTTTCTATTGCGATCAACAAGTAAAATTTTGCTTGCCCACAACAAGTGGAATATCATGTAGGCGTGATTTGACACTTATCCATATGCTCGGGTTGATCTGTCCTCCAAAGAGTCTACCTGAACCTTAGATTCAACTATAAAATATTGAGTGTAGAATGTGTTAATTTCCATAATTTATGCAAATTGAACTAAATTTATAAAGTAAACACAAAGAATTTGGAGAATGTTTGAATTTTACCTGATTGCTTCTTGTGTAGCTCGGATGGCTGATTATTCATAGAACAATAGTGGAATACAAGGATGAGTGAGTTATAAGGGCAGATGAGTGAAAAGTTAGGTAACATGTTGTTAAAAAAGATGTTACTTCTTCGATTCAACAAGCAGTGCATCTATGTTCTTGGGAGATGTACCCAAAATTATTGTCGTTTTATTGAACTCGATAGTGTACTCTCGCACACTTGTTGAACCCTATATAAGCCCCGTGTTAACCCTAAAATCCACTATTAAGCCCTAAATATTGAGTAATTACATTTCTATTGTTATATTGTTATGTAGGATATAACCTTTTTATGGTCCCATTTTATTATTTCTTTTTTTTTAAGATCAGAGGAGTTATATTACTTTAGAAAACACATATTACATCCTACATGGTCTCTACTAGTCTGCCGCCAGAGAAACCAAACCAATAGCATAAATATAATTTTTGTAAGCTACTTGCATTATTCCAAATCTACTAATCTGAAAGCTTAAACATAATCATATAAAAAAATTGCATGGATAGAGATACTTAAACTAATAGACAAGAACATATTATAAGACAAAATGTGAACAATGAGTGTTGTAATACTATTGTATTATGAGCTTTATCTAGTGAGTGAGAAATCTCATTGGTGTATGATAATGACAATGAAGTGCCTGAGATATGCTAGAGTAAGTGATTAAGCTTGCCATCAATAGTGTCCATACTTTCCATGAGTTTATGGTGCATATCAGAAGCTCCTATTGGGTGTCTGCTATATCTGTAAGCACTTTCCCATGAGAGTTTTTACATGCCAGTATAGGTTGATTGTGTGCATGTAGGCAAAAATCCTTGCCCTGGTTGAATTACCAATGTTAGGAATCTAGTCTCTGGTTTCCTGCTCCACATGGTGATATGGAACAAATCTATGCACCTCTCTAACCTATTCCTTGATATCAAAAATAGCCTTGGCTAAAGATTGGGCTCAAGTGGCATGCAAAGAGGGGGAGCTAAATGTTGGAGCAAGAGGCGGGTTAGGCCTACGACGACATTTAGTTGCTGAGGGACCATTCATTCTACAACGAACCATGGTTGTAAGGGGAGTGAGAACAGGGAGTAGCTATCTCTAGTGGGAAAAACAAAGTGAGGGATAGGTTAAATACATGAGTTGTGGGGAGCCAAAGAGACACAAGAGGCGATTAATAGGTAGGAAAAATTAATAGTTAGGAGGGTGTTGATTTTATAGTGCAATTAGGGTCAGCACAATATTTCTGAAATTTTGATAATTACTTTTCATGTAGATATTCTTTTAACTTGTTCCATTATATCATTCAACAATTATAGTTAAAATATCCAATGATAAAGAACACTAAAATAGTAGAGATCATAATGCACAAAAGAGAGACAAGATTTACCCTAGGAAAACCCACTACGGGAAAAACCCCAACAACCTTTTAACTAGAGAAATTATTATTGTTCAATACGAGATGCACCTAAACTTATGGTCAAACTTGGTCTTCTCCTATAAGTCAAGTCACCCAAAATCTAATACTGCACTTTGCTCTTGCTCCCGCACTTCCATACTTTCTCCCCTTCTATAATACCAGTTGCCCCAGAATTTCAGCCCCGCAGTAGTTTCCCCAATAACCCATAAAATTTTGGCCCCCCTACAACAATTGCACATAAACTATGAATCATAAAGAGGGAGACTAAACCACACGTGCGAGATGTTAGAGAGAGAGAGAGAGAGAGAAGATTTGGTCCTTCTTATCCTTTGCTACCTTTGCCCATAAATTGTCTTGAGTGAGAGGTGTGAATTGCCAAAATGAAGAAATTGAACTACCTTTATATAGTAGTTTGTCTAGGGTGAATTAATGCATCTCTTACCTAGGTTTGACTTGATTTTGAGGGAAGTCAACTTGTCACTTTTGGAGCCAAAATTTTCATTTTAAAAATTCAAATTTAAATCTTTTAAGAGTTACACTGGGACTTTGATGCAAAATATTTTTTCCTCTCAAGCATTTATAAATATACTTTATAATGATAAATATCATTACATCAAGTGACCATAAGTACATTATTAAGACTGACCATAGTTACAAATTCAACAATCCCTCTTATCTAAGGAGGTATTCATAATCCCTGTCATAGATGTTATCAAATTGAACAAATTTCTCCAAAGAAAAGGTTATCCATTACTATCAGCATCACCATCTATCATCAGCATCCGCTAGTGGCTATATACGTGGCGGTAATAAACCCATGGAAATGTCATTAGCATATCAGGACACACTCCTCCAAAGTGATTGATCCTCGAATCTCATGGCCACCACCTAGGCCAAAAATGTTGAGACCCTCAACTAGAAAGCACTCACTCACCCTTCCTAGTGAGCACTCTAGGCCAATACCTCACTCAACTTCTTCCTGGTTGGTGTCCTAGTCTAGATGTTGAACTAAACCTCACTCCACCGTACTTGGTGTGTGATCAGATTCCAGGACCTCACTCCGCACTTTTGGTGTGTGATCAAGGTCCATATGCTAAAGGACCTCACTCCACCATGTCTAGTGTGTTATCAGGGTCCAAGACCTCACTCCACCATTTCTTGTGTGTGATCAGGGTCCTCCTCCAAGAGACACTCACTCAACAATGCTTGTTGAGCTCTTACTCCCTTTCAAGACAATGCCCATCAGTGTTGCAGATAGATCAATGCTCCCTCTCAACGAGAGGGGTGATCTCCATGAGCCCCAACTTGTCTCTAAAGAACACAAAATTTTTCCTCGATAACAACTTCGTCAGAACATCAGTTTTCTACTCGTCGATGGAGAAGTACTTGAGCCTTATTGTTCTTCTCTCATCTACACCATGTCACAGAGGTAGTGGTACTTAATCTCAATACACTTCGATCTATCATGGAACACGAGATTCTCTGAAAGCTTCATACGACTCTTATTATCGTAGTGTATCATTTTCAGTTCCAACTCTTGGATGAACATTCATACAAAAATCTTCTGAAGCCATACTGCTTCGGTATAGGCCTCATCGACTGCGATGTACTCCACTTCAATAGCTTTGAGTGTAATTGACCTTTACTTCCTTCTCATATGATATCATAAGAGATCTGAAACCGAAGCATACTCCTAAGGTACTCTTCTTGTCTTCAACACTTCCTTCCCAATCAACGTTTGTATATCCCTAAAGTTGTACGTCCTTGTTGGCAACATACCTCAAGCCAAAGTTCACTGTACCATGAAAATATCTCAAGATGTAATTTATTGCAATCTAACGCTCGTGTCTTTTTTCTACCTCGAACTGGCTCAAGGTTTTCACAATAAAGAAAATTTTTGGGCCTGGTGTTAACCAAATACATCAAACATAGATGGATATACCAATCTGGAGTCGAAGCCTCTTAACTTCTTCAAGTTAGTCACCATGAGAGTCACCATGGATTTGCAATCCATCATCTTGAATTCATGAAGGATCTCTAACACATACTTTCCTTGACTAAGGAAGACCTCACCAGTTTCTGCCATACTTCTTCTCCCAAGTAATAGTGCATCAACCCAAGATCCTTCATGTCGAACTCAGAAGCCAACTGCTTCTTGCACTAAATGATAAGAGGCTCAACACTTTTTAGAGATAATTCATCAACACATGATAGTAAAACCATAGGTGCACTCCTCAATATCTTAAAGTAAAGGTTTGGATCAACTTCACTCTTGGTAAATCCCAGTCTCGTTAGATAGTTGTCAATACAAGCATACCAATCTCTTGGAGTTTGCTTGGTTCCATACAAGGACTTTTTCAACCTAAAAACATGAGACTCTTCTCCATATACCTCAAATCCTTTAGGTTGATATATGTACACCTTTTACTCAATCACACCATTAAGGAAAGTAGTCTTCACATCCATCTAGTACAAATCCCATCCCAATCCAACAATAAGAGAAATGATGGATCTAGTGGAGCTGTACCTAGAAACTTGAGAAAAAGTCTTATCATAGTCTTCTCCCTCTTTTTGGGAGAATCCTTTAGCTACGAACCTTGTATTTGTCAATACTACCATCTGCAACATACTTTATCTTATAGATCCACTTGGAAGTCACCACTTACTTCCCTTCAGGCCTTGGCACAACTCTCCAAACATCATTATTCATGATTGATTGGTACTCCTGATTCATTGCTTCCTTCCACACCTACTGACTAGATGCTTCTTCATACGTGCAAGGTTCTTCATTACTGAGTTTTTTCGTGAGATTTGCATAGCTAGAGAACCTCTTAGGTTTCTTTACTTCTCTAATGGTGCCATCAAGAGATACATGTCCTTCTGTCTCTTCCAATGTGGATATATCAATGCTTGTCTCTTCTTGATCTCTTGAACTATGATTGGTTTTGCCACATCTCAAGGCCCTTCTCACCTTCCAGTACATTCTATAGAACTTGAGTGTTCCTACCTTAAGGCTTCCTGCTTCATCCAATAAATCTACAGAGACTTCCTTAGACCTCTAATACGCCACTTTCTCATTGAAGGTGACATATTTGCTTACCTCAATTCTTCGTTGTTCTGGAATGTAAATTTTGTAGGCTTTTGAAGATTCACTATACCCAACAAATATTCCTTTATTTCTTGAAGGCTAAAGCTTATTCCTCTTATCCTTAGGGACATTAATATATATAGGACAACCAAATACTCTCATGTCCCCAACCTTTGGCTTCCATTTGGAGAATGCTCCTTCAAGAGTCATACCTTCCAGAACTCTACGAGGACTTCGATTTTGAGTGTACAAAGTTGTTCGTGATGCTTCACCCCATAAGAGCAACAGGAAGTCCAAATCAGGCATCATAGTCTTGATAGATTCTTTAATGGATATATTGTTTCGTTTTTCTACACCATTTTGTTGTGGATTATAGTGAACAATTAGCTCCCTCTTAATCCCAACCCACTTGCAGAAAGCAACAAGTTCCTTTGAGGTGTATTCTTCTCCATTGTCAAATCTCAGTATCTTGATCTTTTTACTTGTCAGGTTTTCCACTTTACCTTTGAATTCTTGGAACTTGTTGAATACCTCATCCTTTATCTTCAAGAGATATATCCAAGTCTTCTGGGAGAAGCGATCAATGAATGTCACATAACATAACAAACCTCCAAGTGATTTTATGGGCATCAGACCACAAACATCATAACGAATTAATTCCAAAGCTTCCTTAGATCTATTCTCATTGTTTAGAAATGGTTTCTTGATGTTTTTCCTGAGAGAACATACTTTGCATACACCGTCATTCTTTATATGTAGTTCATAAACCCTTCACACTATTTCACTTAATTCAGGCAATGCTCTAAAATGAAGATGTCCATATCTTCGGTGCCATAACTTACTTGGATATATTTCATCATGTACTAGTCCTTAATCTGGTCAACTCACAGGTTTATATAATCTTCCATCATGAATCCTAATAACCCTAGCATAATACATACTAGATTCCTTAGACCACACAAGTACTTTTCCATCCACAAAAGCAACCCTATCTCCTTTATCTTCTAAACAAGAAACAAATACAATATTATTTTTCAAACCTGGTACATAAAGAACATTGATGAGATGAACGTTGCTACTAGATTCTAGTTCTATGGATGCTTTTCCAACTCCTTTGACTGCATACATGTTATTGTCTCCCATTTCAACCCTTTGATATAACTTATTCTCTGTCATGCTTAAAAGATTCCCACGCTCTCCGATCACGTGTCTTAATGCTCTACTATCTACCAACCACATGTCATCATCATCTACAAAGGAAACTGTCAAAGTAGAATAGTAGAAGAAATATTTTTCACCTTTGGGCTTCTTCAACTTTTCATATTCTTCAACTTTTGTTGTGGAAGCATGTTATTTCCATTTTCTTCTCTTATTAGCCATATTAGGACAATCTCTCTTGAATCCATATTCTTGACAACCATACCATTGTATATTAGATAAGTCTTTCTTCTTCATAGAGGAAGAAGATCCCTTTCCTGACTTCTTATGTTGAGGTCTAAATTTCTTCTTTCCCTTATTCATGAAGTGGGTTGGAAGAGCTTGAAATTATTCATCTCGACAATATTTGGTCGTCAATATTGCTTCTTCCTATGCACATGATGTCCATAATTGCTCAAATGAAGGAGATTCTTTCCAATTGCTTATACTTGATGCGAATGCATCCCATGATCTAGGGAGACATTGAGTGTTGTAGTCACAAGTCCTTGATGAGATCTAGTTTCTCCAATAGTTGAAATTTTATGTCTTATTTGTGAAATCCTCATGAAGTATGAAGCCAAAGTGTCACCATTCTCATATTTTAGAGCTCATTCTTAAAACTCATGGACTGCCCAACATTCTTGATAGTGGAGATTATTTTTAGGGCATCATACATCTTCTTGGAGGTATCATGCTTTGCAAGGCAACGAATGAGATGATCTCTAATGGAGTCCATTATTAGAATCCTAGCAGTAATATCATCCTCCTTGACCTTCTCTTTTCCAGCTACATCGGTTGGGTCAGTGGTCTTTCTTGTCACAATATCCAACACTTTGTTCTTGGCAAGAATAATATATATTCTGACTTTCCAAGCTCTTAAGTTTGGTGCTCCCTCTAGCTTGTTTTCGGATTTCATGGAGAAAGTCATTGATGCCAGGGTACAAGAAGGACTTTAATAAAATTCTCTCCAAGGTTTATGAAAAAGATATCTCAATGTACCTTCCTTTCGTCACAAATGCTCTCATTCCATGTTGAGTTTTTAATGCAATTAGGGTTAGCACAATATTTATGAAATTTTGATAATTACTTTTGATGTAGATCTTCTTTTAACTTATTCCAATATATCATTTAACAATTATACTTTAGAAATTCAAAAATAAAGAATAGTAAAATAATAGAGATCACAATGCACAAAAGAGAGATAAGATTTACCCTGGGAAAACTAACTATGGGGAAAAAGCCAAACACCTTTTCAATAGAGAAACTCTTCTCGTTCAATAAGAGACACACCTAGATGTATGGTCAAACTTGGTCTTCTCCTCCAAGTCAAGTCACTCAAAATTTGATCTTGCACTTCGCTCTTGATCCTGAACTTCTAGAATTCTACCTTTCTGCAATACCAGTTGCCCTAGAATTTTTTCCCTATAGTAGCTGCCCCAGAAAATTTTTGGCCCCCCTTGTAACAGTGTCCCCGTAAACTGTGAATCAGAGAGAGAGACTATACCACATGTGCGATATGCTAGAGAGAGAGAGAGAGAGAGAGAGAATATTTTGTCCTTCTTTTTTCGTCCTTCTTTGTTCTTCTTGTCATTCATTGCCTTTGCTTAGAAATTGTCTTGAGTGAGAGATGTGAATTTCCCAAATGAAGAACTCAAACTGACTTTTTATAGTAGTATGTCTAGGGTGAATGGATGCCTCTCTTGGCCAGGGTTTGACTTGGAGGGAAGCCGACTTGTCACTTTTGGAGCTAAATTTTTCATTTTAAATTTTCAAATTTACATCTTTTAAAAGTTGCAATGGGACTTTGACTCGAATTAAATTTTCCCTTGGCTCGAGAATTTATAAATATGATTTGCAATGATAATATCATTATATCAAGTGACCACAAGTACATTATGAATACCGACCATAGTTATAAATTCAATAGAGGGTAGGCCAAATTTGCAGAGAGTTAGGCATGAGATACCATGCAAGAAATATAGGGTCAAGAAGAGGAATGGAGAAGAAAAATCTGAAATTCCAAATCGGACAAAACAAGGAAAGCATTAATTGGTGTGAATCTTGATAAGAATTGTTGGCTATAAGTAACAGAAGGCCAAACCTAAAAATAAGAGACCCTCATTAGGGAGAAGCTCGAATGATCACAAACAACCTTGAGCCACAACAACAAATTGCTAGTGTGTGTTGGGGACTACATATCGCTTGAAAGCGAGACCCGTCGTCTCTTAATTACTTGGCCTAGGGAGAAATCACTATGATTTATGATTTTCAAGGGCTTCCAATTTCCTCCGTCTAGTTGTGCATTCAACTTCCTCCCACTCTATGAAATTATAGCCACGTACTTGCCCTCTTGGGGCCATAATTAAATCTATGGTGTGGTTGGTGTGAGATCTTCGTTGTTGATGTACGCTTCTTTTCCTTCACATGCTTGCTTACAGAGTGAGAGGATTCTTCACTTGCCTTTATCGAGGCTTTCATCGACAAGGTGGCCTTGCAAGCTGCCAAGTCGAGTAGCCTGCAACCCAATATTAGATTGCTTCAACTTCATATGTGCCCTGACCCATGTTGAATGCACACCCTTTGTGGGGATTATCCCATTTTATTATAATTGCACCCAATTTTTCCTATATATACACTAAGGAGACCTAGTCTTAAGATCATCAAATTTTGTCTTGTACATTATATTCATTGTAAAAGGAGGTTTCCCCCTCAAAGAGGACTATAGTTATTGGTTTCTTGTCATTTTTAAGGTGCAAGGTTCATATCAACGCTCTACCCTTACCTCTACTTAAACTAACACCAACATATCCACTAGTCCTCTACAAACCTAGTAGGACAGAGCTGGGAATTAATGAGGGTTTTAAACACCTTGAAATTTAAACATTTTTCAATCGTGACACTAAATAGAAAATATCATAACTCCAAAAAACCATAAATTTTCGACATTTTTAAGCCGTGGAATTAAAACCAAATATCATAACTAAAATAAACCTTAAAAATAAATACATAAATCAACAAGTTATCATACTAAGAGTGAGTTTTTTAAAATAATAAAAGTACATTTCTTTTAAAATACTAGCCTAAGACAACTTAACACATCACAAAAAAATTTAAAAAATCAGACATCAAATTAACACACAGTGGGGGCAGACTTGACTTAGTGCAATGAAAACTTAAAAATCAAACATGAAATTCCCACACCGTGGGGGCACACTTGATCCAGTGTAATGAAAACTTTAAAAGCAATTATCAAATTGACACATAGTGAACTCTAGTTGTTAATTAAACATTAGCAAAATAATAAATAAATAAGTGAAAAAAAAAAAAATATAACAAAAAAATCGTTTAAAACAATTAAAAATGATAAAGAAAAAAAATATTAAAAAAACATATTGAAAAAACAAAAAACAAAAATAAGCATTATAAACAAGGGCTACATAGTAGCTAGTATTGCGTCTTAGCTTAAATATAACTTAATTAAACTAAAAAAATAAAGACATGAAGATTTGATCACAAAAATAAAACAACTAATAAAACATTGTATTGTTGAATGCCATCAC
>APFE031323638.1:3059-32303 GCA_000404065.3 Pinus taeda | reverse complement strand
GTTTAATCATGAGTTGGACGACTTCAAGTGCAGAATGTGAGTCATAGAGTTATTTTAGCTTTTGTAAAGCTTCAAAGGTAGTTGAGTATGATGAAATATGGTGACTCACCTCTTTATTTACAGATGCTGCAATTAATGCATAAGCTTTGTTGTTCTTGTTTTCCCAAATGGCGAGCTCTTTGTCTAATGTAGGCTTTTCTGGGTCACTGTCTCCTTCTCCGATGCACACTCCTTTCCACAACTCATTGAAGATGAGGGTGTGTTGTATCATCCTGGACCAATCAGGATAGTTCTCCTTGCCAGTGAGAACTATTCCTACGATAGAGATGATTGAATGCATTCTGTAAAAAATTACTTCTACTGATAGAGAAATAATATATATGTTGTACCTTCCACTTCTCAAGCATATAACATATTTCCATAAAATTAATAAAATTTCATTCCACGCTCACCCCACCAATGAAATAGCAGCATTTGAAAATGTATTTGACACCATTCACCATACAATAATTTCACACCTCTGTATATTGACCAGTGCAATATCCAAACTATAACGTAAACAAGAATTATTTCATCTCAGTACCTTTCTCTAAATGTACGCCGATGGCCAATTGTAAACATTGATATCACATTTGCTGCACTAAAAAACCACTGACCCAACCATACAGCAATATTATTCTTTAACAATTCTATAATAAACGTATATCTAATTCTCAACAGAACATTGGAGAACAAGAACTCTGTGCTACTAAGGGTTCATTTCTTCATATTCCTCGTTTTGTTCAACATACATTTGAAAATAATACAAATAGAATAGCATACATGCTGTGTCATTCTAATGTCAACCACAGGATAAACATCACACTCACGGCCTTATTCGTAGCCTCATACATCTGTCTCATGCGTTCCTGGTGGTCTTGAAAAATATTTCCTGGAATATTCCAAAATGGTAACAACTTCAGATAGTGCGCTCCATAAATATAGAAATGATGAAATTAAGCTGGCATTTAAGATGGCCGAGGAGTATGGATAAAAATATGAAAACGTAGCATGGTTTCACAGTGCACTGGATACATGTTAGACATATAACAGGATATTACAAGTAACTCTCACAGCAACCATGAAATCCATCAAGATACAAGAAAATCTACGCCTTGGAACTTTGATTGTAGTGAAGAAGACCCTCGCAATGGTGGAAACAAAAACTACGGCATGAGCAACTAAGGCATCGATGGATGCAGAGGACTCCAGGCTGCTCTATTGAGGAAAGAGGAATCAAGGGAGCAAAGAGGAATGACAAGATGAAGAGCAGAACAGTATGCCGCAAGCTCGTTCAAACAGATGGAGGGTAAGATAGCAGAAAACCATATCATTCAGGCGTTAACCAATGGATGCACAATAGAAAGCGTATATCATTTAGGCATTAACCAAGCAATCAAGGAGGAGCGTTCAGTGATACACAAGACAGATGCATTAATCAGACGGATGCGTTATGGCAGAGGCAACGCATTATGGGACAGAGGAGTTACAATGCACACTAAAAAAAAAGAACCTGGGACCTGTGCTCTGATACCATGTCAGGCCAGGAGTAACTCTAGATTTGGCAGAAAAACCGATTCATTTATTTCATTAGGTAGCTATTGTTATATACAAGAATGTGACTGCTCAGTTCATCTTCTTGATGATTGTTCACATTCCAAATTCACCCAATCGCAGAGGATTAGGTGTCAATAGAAATTCCATTTTTGTTGGATTATCCATTGTGAAACACCAAGATATGTAGGAAATCCTTTCTATAAAAAAATAAGGTGAAAATGCATTTGTAAAATATGGTGGATTAGGGTGTTATTTGACCAATTACATCACCATGTGGTTCACCCATCATAATTTTTTGAAAGAAGAATGGGAAGTGGTGAATGGGCATTGATTACAGGATGTTAAACAAAATTACACTTAAGAATAACCCTATTATAACCCTATTTTCCACTCCATTATAGTGAGAGAAACCCAAGTTCAACTTACCTCAATTTTTGTCTAGAATGTATCACCTTTCACCTTTTCTTTTACTTATGTGAGATTTATTCCGTGTTAAAAGTGTGGAATTACATAATTGAGTTATTTCCCATAATTATTTTGTCATAATTTTATAATTGTGATGTAATAATTATTTCATAATTGAGATAATTGGGGAAAACTCATAATTGTGAATTTTTTTTAGTGTTTTTCATTCACAAGGAGATCAATTTGACCCACTTGTGTATGAGTTGGCTAGGAGTCCATTATTGTAGAAGTTTTGTAACTTCTCAAGCCCCTAGGTTTCTAGATACATTCTCCTAGAGGATAGAATGAACCTATATAATCTCACTGAGAGGAAAGGGGGTTAGATCTATGTTAATTTTAGGTAAGATCTATGCTAGAGAAATTTATTTCAATTTATTTTCCACATTAGAAATCACATCAGCATAAATTAAATTGCAGATAAAACATAAATATAAATCGTAGAAGAAAATCCAAGACAAGAGGACACGAGATGTGGCGCTAGTCAGGGACAAACCCTATGTGGGGAAACCCTTGATCAATTCTTCTTTTATGTTCTTCAAAGTTCAACAAAGAAAGTGAGAGAGATAGTACATTTACAATAGAAGTCAATCACTTTGAATTTTGATATCAGCATGAGATCAGTTGAAGACATATTGCTTCAACTAATTCTCTAAGGTGACTTGTTCAACTATCATAGTGTTATATCTCGTCTATTTACTGCACATTACTGTGTGACACCTTGTTGTATTGTCACATGTGTTGAACCTTGATGACTGATCTGCTCTCATCTTCATGCTACACATCATGCTACATCTTCCATGGTCTTATTCATCATCAAGCTACCCATGCTCATGATCTCATTCATCATTATGCTACCCATGCTCATATCATCATGCATCATTACGCTGCCTATGCTCATATCATCATGCTGCCCATGCTCATATCATCATGTTGCTTATTATGATGCCCATGATCTCATACATCATGTTGCCTTCCTTCAAAGATAGATGCTTCGGCTGTTTCAGTAGTTCCTGGTAGTTCCGGCTTTTCCAGCAGTTCCGATAGTTCTGGCATTTCCAGCTTTTCTGGCTTTTCCAGCTTTTCCAGATTTTCCAACTTTTCTAGCTTTTCCGGTATTTCCATCTTTTCGAGCAGTTTTGGCTTTTCTTGCAGTTCTGACTTTTCCGGCAGTTTCGATAGTTCCAACTTTTTTGGCAGTTTCCACAATTCCAGCTTGTCTGGCATTTCCGGCTTTTCTGGTAGTTCTGGCTTTTCCCGCTTTTCTGGTAGTTCTCGCTTTTCGGACTTTTCCGGCTTTTCTGGTAGTTCCATCTTTTCCAACTTTTCCTGCTTTTCCTTAGGATCTCTCCTCCTACTAAAACCCAAAGACAAGTAGAGAGAGGAAGAGATCCAAGTGTGTGTACAAATGACTTGAAGTCCTCTTCTATTTATACTAAAACATAGAGGTTGAATAGACATGACTATTGGGCTTCTGAGCCTACATAAGTTGCTGACTGACTTAACAATTTGCCCATAACATAAATAAATTCATAACTTCATAAATACTTATCATAATCAGATGATATTCAGATCAATCCTACACCTCTCAATGAGAGGGATACAATAAAAATATCATCTGCGATAAATAATGTGACCCACATGGGGTTTGGCCCTAGTTACCATTTTAACACTCCCTCTCAACTAGGGAGAACTCCATCCACTAATCCATATGTCCAATTGTACTATCTCTGCTATCAGCACCCTGCATTGCTCTTCTCAGCTCTGTTGGCTCTGCTCTGCTCTGCTCAGCTCTGCTTAGCTCTGTTGGCTCTGCTGGCTTTTCTCTACTCTGCTCAACTCTGCTGGCTCTGCTTAGCTATGCTAGCTTAGCTCTGCTTTTCTCAACTTTGCTCAGCTCTGTTGGCATTGCTCTGCTCTACTCAGCTCTGCTCAACTTAGCTCTGCTGAACCATGAAGAAGAAGAATTGATCGAGAATGTGTCATACCATTCTCCACTGACCCAAAGTCAGTCTCAGAGTATGTACCACTAGTCCCAGACCAGTCCTCAATCAACCCAAAGTAAATGTCATAGTATGTACAACTCCTACCACTAGTCCCAAACTAGTACTCTACTGACTCGAAGTCAGTCTCAGAGTAGGTACCACTAGTCCCAGACCAGTCCTCAACTGACCCGAAGTCAGTGTCTTAGTGGGTACAACTCCTATCGTTGGTCCTAGACTAGTATCATTGATCCTAGATCAATGAAGGTCATCCTAGCATAGGGAGTACCGTAGACACAACAATGCGTCCATTGATACTACTATTGTCCCTATCCTCATTTCCCTACTCATTGATAAGATGAGAGGTACTTCCCATGAGTTCTAGACTACATGGGTAGGATGTCTCGACAGGAGAACTTAATCAATCATGTCCTCATAGGATAACTAATCATCCTAATACACAATCGCCGTGGAGAAAACATCATCCAGGCCTCGCAAGAGAACTAATCATCCTACTACAAAATTTTCATGGAGAACACATCATCCAAACCTCACAGGAGAACTAATCATCCTGCTACACAATCATCATGGATAACACATCGTCCAAACCTCACAGGAGAACTAATCATCCTGCTACACAATTTTCATGGAGAACACATCATCCAGACCTCACAGGAGAATTAATCATCCTGCTACACAGGAGAGTGAATCATCTTGTCCCACAAGAGAGTGAATCATCTTGTCCCATAAGAGAGTGAATCATCTTGTTCGCAAGAGAGTGAATCATCCTGTCCACAGGAGAGTGAATCATCCTGTCCCACAAGAGAGTGAATCACCCTGTCCCACAAGAAAGCGAATCATCTTGTCCACAGGAGAGTGAATCATCCTATCCACAGGAGAGAAAATCATCCTGTCCCAGTGCACACCACCAGGGGAGGGTGAGTCACCTTATGGTCGTATGTTGCTCCAGTAAGAACCACAAGCCCCTAGAGCTCCCAGAGCTCAATGTATACAACATGCAGGACACTTGTAAAAGGGTCTCTTGATGACTCCAAGTTCTTCGGGAAAATCACAGATTTGATCTTTCCCTCGGGGCTTAGACAAAGAGTAGCGACCGATACATCATCTCATAATGATGGAGCTTACTTGCTCATAGACTTACCATATCCCAGATAAGGTAGTATCTGATGTCTATCTGTTGGAGCAATCGTCGAATACAGGATTTCTCAATAATCAAATCCCACCTCTGGTTGTCACAAAGAATCACAGTGGTACAAACAGATCACTTGAAGAGCTTCCCCAACTAGGTAGCTTCATACGAGATCATACTCGTAGATATGTATCCAGTCTCAGCAGTGCTTATAACAACCGACTTCTGCTTCCTACTCATCCATGATATCGAAATAGAATCCAAAGAGAAACAACACTAAGAAGTGCTCTAGTGATCCTCCACATTGCTTTCCCAATCAACATTCAAATAATCATGTAGTTTCATATTTCCTGTAGTGTATCTCAATCCATGAGAGATTGTGCCCCAAAGACATCTCAGAAGATTCTTGGCACCAATCCAGTGAGGTTCAACCAAATATGAGCTCACCATGCTAACTGCAAAACATATGTCTGGACGGAAGTTCACCAAGAACATCAATGCGAATGAGTTTATGAGATTCAGAGGGATTTCCCAAATCTGGTCTGACATCACTACCATATAGCTTCTGAAATTTAAGATCCTCGAGGTAGTTACAAGCTTAAAGTTCACCATTCCACATCTGGAATCCAACTCCCTCTTACTTTTACAAATGAGAGGGTATGCACCTGTTAGAAGTAGGTCGTCCTCATAAGGTGTTGGTATGAAAGGTTTATCATCCACAACCTTCGAATGGTTTGGATTCGTTTCACTCCTAGTGAATGTCAGATTTATCAGATAACTAACTATCCTCTCATACTATGTCTGGGTGTTTTGCTTCAAGCCATAGAGGGCTTTCTTCCACCTACATATCCAAGATTCTTGATTATCAATCTCAGATCCCTTCGGTTGTTCTGGACCTGTGGACCTGCTACATGAGGGGAATGGTCCCCTTGTAATATTTTCCTTCAATACATCTCAGACTTGTACTTTCATGCTCCTTTTGAATTCATGCATCCCTATCACCATCTGACTCACAGACCTTCAGTGCTACGTGACAATGGACATGGTCCCCAGTGAACTTCCTGCAATTTGAGACAACCCTAAAGTCAAAAACAACTTTGAAAACTCTATTTCCAAACACGTACCTTTCCATCAATGAGTGCCACCCTGAAACCTTTGACTTCCATTTCCGAGATGGACACCAGGTTCTTCTTGCGATCAGGTACTTATAAGTGATTTAGGGTTCCTTGCTTTCTTTGAAGAGTCAACCATTTCCTTGATGACCTACATTACCTTCGGACACTCCTTCACATAATGGTTGAACTTATTGTAACCAACGCATCTGCCTTTCCTTCCACCCTTAGATCTGAACTTCCCAATGAAGTGATATTTAGATGGGCCATTAGAAACTTCCTCTATGCCATTCTGATAATATGTTATACTTCGACTTCACCCTTTGTTAACTTAGAAGAGAGATGTGGAACCCATTGATCCTTTTGTCTTGTCCCTATTGTCTTTGGTGATTGCTCTTTCACTCTTGCTTGGGCATTATCTTCACCTCAGCTCTGAAACCATGTTAATTTGGGTATGTTCTATGATTTACAATAGAAGTCAACACTTTGACTTATCTAGATCTTAGCATAGATCATCTCCTATAACGATGAGATCAATTGAAGACATTTTGCTTCAACTAATTCTCCAAGGTGACTCCTTCACCTATCATCATGCTGCATCTAGTGCTCTATTTGCACCACGGCATATTGCACCATGTTGTACTAATCATGATTATCATCATGTTGCCCATTTCCATGATCTTGTCCATCATCATGCCGCTCAAAGTAATGTGCATCATCATCATGTTGTTGCCTCTGCTTCATGTATCATTGTGCTACCCATGCACATGATCTCATAGTGCTGCCCATCATGATGCTACCTTTTCCTTCTCGTTGCCTCATCATGCTGCAAAAATTTGCTTTTATTGATATCAGCCTTAGTTGTTTGCTATGGCTTGCAGCCTAGCAAAGAAGCTAAGTTATAGTTACGAAATCCTCCATGCAGTCTCAAACAACACAATCATGCTATCATCTACAGTAATCCATTTTCATTTTATACCTCTTTATAAGAGATCGTGACTTAGAGATTTCTATAGATCCATCGGGATTTGTTCTCACCTTATCTTGACTATAGTTATGTAGACAGAGTATCAAAGTAACATGCCTACGGTTTTGATTCCCTACTGCCCATGAATATCTGCATATTGTGTGTGTATATAAATTGACTACGTGTATATATATTGACTGCGTGTATGTATATATGTTGCCTGAGTGTGAAAGCTGAGCGTGTAAATATCTTCTCTATTGTTATGTATATATATGATGCCATCATATATATGTATCTCTGCGTTGTTTTCTTGCATATATAAATATATTGCAGCATTGTATCATAGCCTATCTACAACTATGCGTATGGTCAACATTGATGCGTTCCACATATTTCTTTAAACCACACTATCTATTGATGTGTTCCACGTATCTTTTAAACCATGCTGCCTGACTGCATTGATGCCCACACTATCTGACTGTGTTAATGCCCACGCTATCTCTTAAACCACGCTTTCACCTTGATTGTTGCCTTCACCCTTTGATTTTAACCTTCATGTCTTGCATATACATAGTCAACGTATGATTGCCCAGCTTATATACCATGAGCGTTCCATACATAATTGCGTCCC
This sequence comes from Pinus taeda, assembly GCA_000404065.3. Classification (NCBI taxonomy): domain Eukaryota; kingdom Viridiplantae; phylum Streptophyta; class Pinopsida; order Pinales; family Pinaceae; genus Pinus; species Pinus taeda. Next base: position 24,403 of record APFE031323638.1, on the reverse strand, counting down.
ATAATATATATGACTATTCTATATGACTGTGATCCATATAGCATATCTCCATTTCCATAACTACGTTATTCATAACAGCATATATATGCATTTCCATGACTTCATTATTTCCTTGCTATGCTAGGGTTTCACCATGTATCATTTCCTAAACGGCCTACAGAGATGAATAACGAATCATCTTCTTGTGTAGAATTAGGGCATCATTTGTTGTTAGGGATGCTTCTAGACCAACGTATTCTTAGTGATTCTCCTTCTCCAAAAACCTAAGACGTGGAGAGGAGATCACCTTGAGAGTGTTTCTAAATGACATCAAAGATACCATGTTAAGTTTAGGTATGTTCTATGCTAGAGAAATTTATTTCAATTTCTTTTCCACATTAGAAATCACATTAACATAAAGTAAACTATAGATAAAACATAAATATAAATCATAGAAGACAAGCCAAGACAAGAGGACACAAGATGTGGCACTAGCCAGGGACAAACCCCAATGTGGGGAAACCCTTAATCAATTCTTCTTTTATGTTCTTCAAAGTTCAGCAGAGAAAGTGAGAGAGATAATACATTTACAATAGAAGTCAATCACTTTGACTTTTGATATCGGCATGAGATTAGTTGAAGACATATTGCTTCAACTGATTCTCTAAGGTGACTCGTTCACCTATCATAGTGTTGCATCTCATCTATTTGCTGCACATTACCGTGTGACACCTTGTTGTACTATCACATGTGTTGAACCTTGATGACTAAGCTGCTCTCATCTTCATGCTGCTCATCATGCTGCATCTTCCATGGTCTTATTCATCATCAAGCTCCCCATGCTCATGATCTCATTCATCATTATGTTGCCCATGCTCATATCATCATGCATCATTATGTTGTCCATGCTCATATCATCATGCCGCTTATTATGCTGCCCATGATCTCATACATCATGTTGCCTTCCTTCGGAGACAGATGCTCCGACTGTTTCGACAGTTCCTAGTATTTCTGGCTTTTCCAGCTATTCCGGTAGTTCCGGCATTTTCAGATTTTCCAGATTTTCCGACTTTTCTAGCTTTTCCAGTATTTCTGTCTTTTACGGCATTTCTAGCTTTTTCGATAGTTCCAACTTTTCCGGCAGTTCTGGCTTTTCCAGATTTTCTGTCTTTTCTAGCTTTTCCAGTATTTCCAGCTTTTCCGGTGTTTCCTGCTTTTCTTGCAGTTCTGTCTTTTCTGAGAGTTCCGACTTTTACGACAATTCTAAATTTTCTGGCTTTTTCGGCAGTTCCGGCTTTTCCGGCTCTTCCGGCTTTTTTGGCTTTTCCTTGGGATCTCTCCTCCTACTAATACCCAAAGACAAGTAGAGAGAGGAAGAGATCCAAGTGTGTGTAGAAATGACTTGAAGTCCTCTTCTATTTATACTAATATGTAGAGGTTGAATAGACATGACTGTTGGGCTTCTAAGCCTACATAAGTTGTTGGCCAACTTAACAATTTGTCCATAACATAAATAAATTCATAACTTCATAAATACTTATAAAAATCGGATGATCTTTAGATCAATCCTACACCTCTCAATGAGAGGTATCCAATAAAAATATCAGCTGCCATAAGTAATATGACCTACATGGAGTTTGGCCCTAGTTGTCATTTTTAACAATCTAGGATTCATAGTATATCATGAGAGCTTTGTTGTATCGGGAGTAGGAGACCATGATACAAGATTGAGGAGAGGATCTCATCTATTGATGGTATATTATTTTTATTCATTTATTTCATGATTAATAGAAGTGAATGTTCCTTCATGTTAGATCTAAATGTTTAATGTATTATTCATGTTTATGTTCATTTGTTTAAGTTGACGATCCTTTGCGGAAGGCCAATTTTGCTCCTTGGTTGGGGGTGTTCATGTGCAGGTTATGTATCTATTGTATAGGAAAAAAGATCATGGTTGGGGAAGAATCTCTACATAAGATCCAACATCGGCTGCCAATCTGCAAGGATTTCAGGTTCAGCTCAAACCCTAGATAGAGAATCTATACGTGAATGATCAGTTGGATTGTTTCATTTGGGATCTACTTTTTTTGTTCACTTCTTGTTATATAGCCCTCCTCTATCTATTAGTTGTGTCAGGGTTGTGATACTAGGGATCAATAGCTCCTAGTGGTTGTGTGTAAATTTCCATAACACTAAGTGGTTACTAGATTGTATGATGGTTACAAGAAACTTATAAACTCACGAACATGGTTGCTAACACTTCTGTAAAGATGAAGGTTGAAATTTGTTTTTTATTTGATCGTTTAAGAATAAATCTACCTCTCTTATTTGAAAACTAAAACGTTGCAACTACTAATGGATACCATACAAAATATTCTATCTTAAACCCGTTGTACAACTCTTGACATGTGAATGAATATGTTGAAGTCAAGCATGGAAAGAGATAATTATATTACTAGCCATTAATATATGCCATTAACCAATGAAATATAACTCACTATGATTTCAATAAGTGTCAAGACATCTTATTACATATTTCTAAGGCTAAATGAAAGTGTTGAAGGTGAGTCACCTACAAGATCTGAATCTGGTGTATTCCCATTATTGTTAACAATCAAACCTACCATTAATGCATGCAAGCCTCAAGGTACTAAAATAAGTCTCTAGAATTGACTAAGGATAATGAGATAATGTTGATGGGTCAATAATAATTAGCAGGAGGTACCTAATGCATCCTAAATCAACTAAAACAAGGATATAGATAAAAAATTGAAATATTTTAAAAGGCTAACATCATGATTATAGATATTATTAAGAAATTTTTGAACCAACATCCTAGTTTCAAGAAAAGTTCTTGCCTAAATGTGTTAGCATATTGGTTTTCACAGTTAGACCTATTTTTATCTTTACTATTTTATTGATTTATTCCCTTATAATACTCAGCTTTGCTAACAAGAAAGACTTTCCTTAAGTGTAGGCATATTGCCAGTGAATCCATATGTGCAACAAGATAGTAACGTACTCATAATGAGGTTAAAGAAATAGGATTAAATGTATACCAAATCATGGGATATCGGCTACTGCGAATGATAAAATGAAAAAAGTGGTTGAAGAAGAGAGTTTTGCTTTGATCTGATGGCCATGTGAAACTAGAATTTAATGTAGTCATGGTGTTCTTGGTTCTCTTGCTCATTCTATCCACTTTGTATGTTCTCCTCTTCCATGCCATACATTTATTTCACTATCTGATGGTTGGGCCCTTAAGTGCATCATGTAACTAATGATAGGCATGTTAGGAAATCCTTGATCTTAGGTTCTAATGTCTTATCTCGATTGAAATTGGCCCATGACCCAGTATACTCCTTCGTAAGTTGGTGAAGGTCATCAGAGAAAATTTTTAGATCAATTTGTGGCTCATGGAAATTTTGATTCTATCACTTCTAGAGAGGTTGGTATGTTCTTGTTGCTACCAATATTTTCTCTTCATGAGAGAAAAAGGTAGAGATACCAGTTGCTACCAAGATACAACAATGTTCTTAGAGTAATGTTCTCCAACAAGTTCTTAAACATTTTTTTATACCACCTTGTTGGTTACTAAATCCTCTCTAGCACATGGATTAGTATATGTATGGGGGTTCTTATAGCACCCAAATAAAAACTTCTCAAAGAAATAAATGGAGTATACTAGGATAAAATAACTTCAAAACAAGATTTTTCATGTACTTGGACACCCTCACACTACTAAGACCTGCTATCACTATTCATTTGTTCATTACGATTTAGCTTCTCCCTTCCCATGAATCAAACTTAAGATATATCACACTTGCATAAAACGAAACACACCATGTGAACAGGACAAGGGTTCACGAGACTCACCAAAGTGGTCACACATGATATTACCTCCAATATTACCTTCCCACTCTTCCAAGCCTTAAATATTGGGGAATCAAAAAGTGAGATCAGACCACTAATGTTAACCTTCTATCACCTCCCCAGAAAATTATGCCAATATGTTGGTCAAACTAATTCTTTAATAACTCCAACATAAATTATCAACCAAGAATTTGTACAATTTAAGACACTACATTGTATGTGTAAGACTAAACCATCAATGGAATTCTTACCTTGTCATTGTAGAACAACAAAGAAAAATAACTCTAATAAAATAAATTCTATTAAGAATACTTCCACTAGACATCAAGCTTTAGAAAGGTTTTGTTAAAATCCTACAAAAATAGACTTTCACTCAATTCGAGTGTTTGTATCTTACATGAAATACATTAATCAAATCCCCAACTTCAATGGACCTAGTTCATTGTAGATGCAGGAAAGGGAAATGCTCAAAAAGTAAATTAAAATATGTCTACTATATAGGTTAGCAACAAAAAAGAATTCTCAATAAGGCTACACTCTTTTACTCTATTTTTGTAGTGAATTAATGCAAACAAGGAGAAGTTGTAGTGTGTATTTAGGCCCTTCAATGAGTTATCTCCTTCTAGCCAAGATAATTGTAAGAAAGGAAAGGGAAAATAAATTGGTATGGTGGTCACTAGGGTTGCTTATAGAGCCCTTGTTTGACAAGACATAGCCCTGTGACACTAGTTGAACCAAATGGTCAGATAACCTAGAGGATTAAAATGCTTGGAATTTCCCTTCAATGATCGATTTCATTCCTACAAACAAAAAAATGTAGGAAACACAACATCTAATGATAAAAGCATTAAATAAATGGTACATTCAACCAACCTACAATTTATTTGTTAAAATGAAAGAAGAGTGACTAAGTTATGCTACATTACATAAAGGAAAGGAATGTGGTAGCATTGGAAGAGCTAGTGGGCCCTCCCAACTAGCCCCATGTTACCTAATAGACTCTAGAGCCAAGATTAATCTATGCCAAAAATGATTCCAAACATCAACAATTGGTTCGTTTTCATTTAGTTCAAATCTTCATAAATCCATCATGTAGTTATAAATTCCCATAATCAATTGATCAATAGTTTTTTAGCACAAACATGAATAATGATTGTTCAACCTAACTATCCCCTCAACCTATCGTTAGTCCATACATTTATACAAAAATATAAGGGGTGAATTAGAGCCAGTTCCCCCAAATCTTGCATTGTTAAGCTATGATTACTCTACAAAATATTGTGTTTGTTTTTAGGAGATATTTGTTGAGTAAAATCTCAATATTAGATCATATTTGATTCATCTAACCTAAATCCACCTAAGAATATCCTTATTTGGTTAATTTTTATATCTCATTGTTTGGTTTGGGATGCATCTTGACAATGGTCAAAACCAAAAGCATACCCTTGAAAGAACCATTTGTATCTCCTAATCCACATATTTTTTGGGGGAAATCGCTCATGAGCCACCTAATTTGGGATGTTTGGACAAAGCACATGTTGCATATTTTCCATATTCTTTTTTGTGTCTCTGAAAATTTCTCCCGAAGTTATTCACTTGATTATACCTAACATAAGTTGACTGAATTATTGATCATGGGTTGGAGGTAGGTGGACTCAACCTAAATACATTATAGATAACAAGAAACCATGTCATGGAATTTGGGAATAAAACCCATGTCCTAGAATTCCACCAGGGTATGTTTGGATATGTCAATGTTTGAGGTTGACTATAAGATTGCATATGAGTTATGGTAATAGAGCTAGGAAAATCCTTCATTAGTGAAACTGAGGAAAATCCTCTCTAATGCATTAAAAATAAAGGAAAATTATTATAATTAACTACGTTAAAATTTGTAAGTTTGTCATGGTATATCTACGAAGAAATGCATTAAGGATAGTAACAAAAAGGCAAAGAAGTGAGTTGAAATGACAGAAAATGGATGTTTCAGATGGTGAGAAAGATTCCAAATTGGTGACTCTACATAAGTGTGATTTATGACATTGTGAATCATTTAAAACTATTCCTAAATTTGTCAAGATGTGGGAATTTGGGGTCACAACATTGCACTTACAAAACATCTAGGGAGCTAAATATTTAAAAGGACCCCAAATGTCCACATCTTAACAAATATAGGACAAGTTTTAAATAATACACAAATTTGCAAATCATATTTGGAGCTTAATCAGGAGGACATAATGAGCCCCACAATGTCCACATGTTCCAATTCTACTTATAAATATTTGCACACCTCACAGTCAAATATTTTTTTCAATCACATACTAAATATTGTAATTTCCAACTTCTTTAGCTATGTTTTTCTCCCCACACCAAAAGTGACTTAGGAAATTAAAAAAAAATTGAGGATTTCAAAATAATATTCCTCTACATCCTTAAGTAAATGAACTAGTTCATAACCCTAGTTCTATACTTTTCGAATCAACTATAAAGTCATTTACTAAAATAATCCATGGAGTGGTCACAAAATAATAATTTACTATAGGATAGGAACCTAGGGTTGACATCCAACAAATCCCCCCTATATCATATTGCATCATATACAGTTAACACCATATATGCCCCCCTTGGGGTCTTATCATGCAAGCTACTTTGAAACATTGCATTACCCTAGGTTTTCAAGTGATATGGGCATTGTGGTCCTTTACTTCCTTTAAATTCCTTAGTGTGAAATTGTAAAAAAATAAAAATAAAGATGTGCATATGTATGGGCGTGTTACTCAAACCAATTAAGTTCCTAAGAGTTTGTTGTAAATTTCAAGGTAGATGTAGATGCATTCTAACCTTTCTAGTCTATTAAGATCATCTGAAAGAATAAGATAGAGATCATACTAGGATAAGAAATATTGCTTCTATTCCACAACTAAAGATGATCCATGATAAAAAAAAATATTACAAATTAATTTTCTTAATTAGCCATCTACATGATAAACAAAATAAATCTTGTTACCTTTTACCTCCCTACCAATAGGTTGTTTAACTATTTTTCAAGGATGAAATTTAATGCTACATTTTCGCAGACTTAAAAGTGTAATAAATTAAGCCCTATCACCCAACCTAAATTTGGAAATGAGAATTCGTAAAAACTTATGAATAAGGTGATCGATGTAGTTTTGTATGCAAACAATCACACAAGTCTCATGATTTACTAATGTTGCAGTTACGATATTTTTGAGCCTATTCTTTATAAATTCACACAAAGATATATGTGGTGAGATGGTGAATATTTATCAAATAACATGATAAAAGTCTAGTTTCAAGTTGTGAGCAAGTTGGTTTGCTAATCTACAAGACAATGAAATCAATAGAAAATCCCACACAACTTAAGGAAGGTGAACTAGAAGTTATGAAACCAAATGGAATTGCCAATGTATATGGTTTTTTCTCTCACCCGGGTAAGAAAAAATAACCTTACCATAGTGTAACTATGCTACACTAATGACAACATAGATTAGAGTGTTATTCCTATAACATAAATACCATTGAAAAACATAGGGTAAAAGGAAAAGAAAGAAGTAGAAAACATGCAAATTACATCAAAAGAAAAATGAATGCCATGATATCTAAATATCAATGGAAGGAAAAAAAGTATAAACTACAAAGAATGACCAAGAGTAGGTGGAATTATTTTTCCTCATTGGGACGAATCTTTTTCTTCCTTGGATGTTCTTTTGTCTCTCTCTTTAGCAAAGAAGTGTGTATCATCTCTTCGTGGGAAAAGGTCAAACACTAGTTAGTGATTATGCTATCACAACATGTTCACTCAAGGAAATGGATGTTCAAGAATCATCCAAATGACATAAACTCGATTTTTATCTCTTCCTTCAAATGTTGTCCCATGGTTCCCTTTTCAATCTCCATTAAAAACCAATTTCCACTTTGAATTGTTTTTCCCTATGCATGAATAGACTTAGAGCTACACAAGGACTCATCATTAATGGTAATTCAACATCACTTGCCCTATTATGCCACCCATATAGAACTTTTTATGGTAATTTTGCATTTATTACATCAATAGTAGGCAATATTTCACTTTAGGAGATTTGTGCAACCTTCAAAGGAACAACCATGGAGATCTCACAAAACCAAAGCTATGAAGTCATTCTAATGCATCAATATCCACTTTACCTATATTTTGTTGCTCAGTTGAAGGTGGTTCACAATTTCCACGTAATAAAAAATTGTTGTGTTGTATTAATGACATTTTTGTAATAACCTATATAAATTTATGATAAATTTTTAGGTGATAATACAAAGTAGAATAATTTATACTTGCATCATAGATGACATTAGAATGTGACTAGTAAGGATGACCTAGTACAAGACTAGCATAATCCAATATAGATGTCCATAATTCTATTTTTTTTGTAGGTTTCTTAATTGAACAAGCTAAAATGTGTTAAGTTGCACAATTTGACATTTTCTAGAAGTCTCCAAATTCTGAAGTGAAATCACAGGTTGATGAACTTTGAGTAGTGGCTTAGAAAAACTAGAAGATGGAGAATGTAGCAAAAAGGTTGAGAAATGATATCCATCATTTATCACAACAAAGAATCACCCTTGTCACTCTAATAGGCTAGTCAATGCCTTGGATAGTGGCAGAATGCGCAACAAATTTAAGTGACAAAGCATGCTAGACAACTATTCAAGTTTGCTAAGAAATGGTGTAAGAAGGTTAAGCCATTCCCAAAGATACATTCTAGAACAAATATGTTGATCAAGGTTTTTTATTTGCTTGAGGGCATGCAACTATATCAGTGTGGGGGAGATGTTGGGTAACATTGCATCCCATTGTATCTTAGAGAGAGAGAGGGAAAAAAAACATGTCAAATTTGGCCAAGCAATGACAACCAACTAGGGAGTGATTTCATTTATTGTTGATGTAGCCCAAATGGTGTGGATGAAGATAGGGAATGAGGAGGATATTTAGTTTGCTTTTTCTTTTTATTTTTTTAAGTTTATAATCATTTTTGTTATTACCGTTAATAAGGATGAGATGATAAATGTACCTCTTAATTTGGTAAGTATAGGTAAACAAGGACTCTCTATTATATGGGGTATAATGGTAGGTCATATGAACCATTATTACATTAGGGGTGGTAGGGTTTAAGGTTTTGTTGATTTTCAAGAGCCCTAGAGAGGTCAAGGATCATGCAACTATTTCTTATTTTCTAGAAAATAAGGTTATGTGAGGATATTATGTTACTGGCGTAAGGCATCTGATTTGTGCCTTAGATACAAAAATACTCAATACAAAGAAGACTAGGCATATAAACCAGACTATAAGATCATTTATAAACTGTTAAAGATCATGAAAGCACTTAAAAATTAGAAAATAAACAATGGCACACCATAAATAATTACACAACACACAAAGAATTTACCTAGGAAACCCTTTATTGAGAAAAGCAATTGACTTTTGAGATTTGTCACTTTTATATCGTCAACCAAATATTATAGCTAGTTACAATGAATTTCAATATTAGTTAACATCTAATACTAATGCATTCATCATACATCATCATCTTTCATTGGGCTTACATCATGCTCTATTTCAAGACATGGGAAAACATTAATTAAAAGAATTTTGAATTAGTATAGGTGGTTGAATATTATTGACTAAGATCCCAATAATCTCAAGATGCATAACCATTTCCCATGTATTATCAATTTTTTTAACCACCAGTTGACCTATAGTTGACCATTAGTCTAAGTCAACTTGTGCATGCATCTGACTATGATACCTTCAGTTGATCGAATTGAATATCATATTGTGTCACATAATAAACTTACCATTGATTTCAATTAAGGTAACTGATCTTCTTAATTTCATATTTTCCTCTTAACTTGATCACCTACTTGTTTCCCCTAGCCAATTATGCCAACTAGACACTTTTACGCTCATTCTTAGTTGTCATACCCAACCAAAACATAAATTAACTAAAGTCAATTCAACTTAGATTACTTGAAAAGAATACAACACTTCAACATTCTCCCACTTTTTGTCCTCTTTGCATGAATTGTTAATACTATATTTTTAGTGAACTAGGGATCCCAAGACCAACTCTCTGCACCAAGAGAATTTACTAGAACTCATTGAATTTGTTAGAAGGTCAAAAATTTTTTCACCATGAATAATTTTATCAACAACACCTTTCTTTCCACTATGCCTCCAATGAAATGGTATTATACATTAATGTATTTTGTCTTTGAATGATCAGCTTGGTTCTTTCCTACGAATATTGCACTTTGATTGTCACAATCTATCCTTATTTCTTATTGAGAAAACCCAATCTCTAAACACAATTACCACAAGAAAATTTATTCATTTATTTCATGAGTGGGTGCCATGTATCCATCCTTCATCATTTATAGTGCCACAATTGGTTGTTTCTTACTTATCTAGCTAATAACTCTACAAAACATCTTGTACACGTATTTGTTAATAGAACTTCTTTTGTCCTGATCACTAATTCAGCTAGCATAAAAAATCCTTGTATAGCTACTTCATTGTTATCCTTAGGGCCTTCATCATGGTAGAATTGCATGATCACTTGTGCCAAAAAATTACCTAAGTACTCTTTTGATAGTAGACTAGTGTTCTTTTTTAAGCATTGTCATGTATCTACTCAACACTCCCACTGCATGAGAAGTATCCAAGCAAGTGCAAAACATTGCATACATAAAACTCCCTAAAACACTTTTATATGGAACATGGGCAATGTCCTCTATTTATTCCTATGTATTTTTACATTTTTCAACAATTAGTCTTGTCCCAACAAGAATAGATGCCTTCACTAGTTTGCAATCTTGTATGTTAAAATGCTTCAAATTTGTTTCAACATATTTCCTATGATTTATCTGGAGTTTTATAATTGTATAGTTTCTCTTGATATCCACTACAAGAATGAAATGTGCAACATTGAGATCCTTCTTGTAAAATTTTTATAATACTTTCATATTCACCTCCTTTATTACTCTCATTTTCTTCTCAATGAAAAACATATCATCAATGTATAACACTACATATATGAAACGCTCACCTTCCATCTACTATATACATAGTGTTTAACTTGGATTCTCACAAATCACAATCCCTAGATGGATGTTTCAAACTTCTAGTACCACATCCTAAGTGACTAGGTTAGACTATAAAGGGACTTCATTAGCTTATGTTATCACTTGGATTAAACCTTAGGCTGAAGGAAGGCAATTCCAGGGTAACCACAAACCACGCTTAGCCAAGTAGCTAGCCCTACTAGGTCAGGAGAGGGCTCTCTCCGAAATATCTCAGCCAAGATGACTAGATTAGGTAAAGGATATTAGGCTAGGTATAGTAGCACAAAGTTTGATTTGATTTTGAAAGGGTTTTGCTAGATCATGAGGAGCTGGACAGTTAGGGCTAGGGAATTAGGTCAAAATTCTAGGGTGTTCAATGGGGCAAGGTAGGCATGAGGTTTAACACTCTAGGGCTCGATGAGTGAGGTGTTTTAAGACTGGTGAGAAGCTAGGAAGAGCATGTGATTACCATGGACCCTTCCTAAACTATAGAAAACATAATAATGGTGAATATTTCCCCAAAGCAGAGCAGTGATGTTATGGATTATGCCTATCAACTTGAAAACATTCACTTAGAAGCTATGAAATGATTAATGAAGTACACAAAACATATTAACATATGATCACAAGATAAAAAACTGAACTAAACTCCATACCACATGAATCCCAAAGAAATAGCTACAATTTTTATTAATCTCCTGCTAAACTGCTACAAAATGATGTACAATCAAGGCATAAGCATCTAGCTGGGTCCAATCCTTTACAATGAGAAAGAAGAAGAAGATATAGGCATTGTTTCAACCTCCTCCCATCCTCAGGGGTCGAATCCCTAAGATGAGGAGCTAATCTAACCAACTTTGAACAAGAAACATGAATATAGGCATCTTAACTACTTGCCTCTAAAAGTGAAAAACTGATTCATTTGAGCTCAAATTGACTTTTAATCTAATGAATCTACCCTCTACTATTACTTATCCATCATATTTACAATAAAAGTCATCATTTACCATATTAAAACATCCTCCACGAGAGAAAATCCATGAACACAGTCAAAACATAGAAAAATAGCCATCCTGTGCAAAATTTGCCCTACGCGCAGCACCACTGGCCCAACGAAGAGCTCCACTTTCAAGTCCATTTTGGAGGCCTTCCCGGCATCCAAATTGAGCTCATGATAAATCATTGAAAATTTCTTCAAGTCTAATTTCCAAAACACCTAGAATTTCGTCTTTTGAAGTTCATTTGACCCCTCAAAAGTTGATTCTCCCAAGACTACTTCTATGTGTCCAAAAAATGGCAAAAAGGTCATTTTTAGGATTTTTTTTTTTTTTTACCTTTTGGTGGACCAGTTTTGCCCCAAAAACTTAGAAAATGCATAGGGTGCATGTACTCATCACTATGAATCCAAAAATGCAAGCCATTTGTCCATTGGATTCCCCTAGAAAAAGCACAGCGCCAGTGGCACTGCATATTGACCTAGATTTTCTGTGTGTACAATTTCCAAAATTTGCAAAATACAAAATTTTCTCCAAACCTAACCAAAATTGGTGAGCATCAACACCATCAAGCATCTTGATGAGCCAAGGAAGCTTCAACATGAAGCCTAAGCCTATCCTCCTCTTTTTTGCTTTTTAGAGCCCGCCTTAGCCTAGCTTTCATCTTTTTTACCCTCATGTTGCAAATTTTGTTTTGGGTCCTATAATAGTAGGCCATGTGCCTGATCATCTGGTTGTCTAGGTGAAAATTGACTCTCTCAAGCCAATTCTATCTATCATCCTCAATTTTCTTCTCAATAGGAGACAAAGTGACCAGTGACTCCTGTTAGTCCTAAGGTGCAGTGCTGCTAGTTTGAAGATTAAAGGAAGAAGGTCATCTGCTTTGCTACCCTGAAAGGGGCCCCACACAGGACATCACTCCACCCTTGCTACTCTTCCACTTACATTCTATTCCGTTCATATCTTAACCCGGCCCTAACTTCATAACAAAACCCTCTTCTGCCTTAGCCTTAAATAAATTAACCCAAAAAATCCCCGAAAAACCTTACCTTTCCGTCATATGCGCCCTATGCACATTGCTTGAGAAACATCTTGTACCTCTGTGTCCCTTCACCGTCGATCCCTCCCACCTATCTAATGACCCACGTTTCACTCGATCGATGATACATGCTCGATCGATCCTTGTCGTTAGATCACTCCCGCTAGATCTAACAGTTGTCGTTCTTATCATGCGGGCAACTAACGAGAGGAGTACACACCCGATAATGGAAGTTTCTCTCTCTCCTCTTCAACTACATGGCATGAAGTGAGTGGCATTGGTGGACTCCACCCTTTACCACTTACCACCCGATAAGCACCCGATAAAAACCATAACCACCCAAACCAAACCACCCCCCGGGCGTTATTGTCCAAGAACCTCCTTTGCCCGATAGCTGTCTGATCTGTCCATTGAGATCCAATGGCTCAAGCTTTTCCACTCTCACCAAAGACCGCAAGCCTCATGCAATTGATCCCCTCTGTCCATTTCTTCTGATCCAATAGCCCTCATTCATGATCGCTCCCGCTTGTCCTTCACCACCCTGCCATTACTATGTCCATTCGATTTAATTCATCCAACATCTACCCGCCTGCCCTCCGCCACCCACCATTACTCTTTTCTTTCTAATTAGCACTTCCAACCACCCATGCACCTCATACTCTACTTCCTACCAGTTACCTAAGGAGGAAGGTGGTTGACTCTCTCAGTATTGTGACAATCGGGCTGTTGAACTGAATTAACAAAAAGTATGGCCGAACGTGGAAGGACACAACACGATACAAGAAAAAGAATTAAACAGTCACGGAGCCTCATTGGCACAATCAAACCAGCCACCTGACAGGGCAATGCTGTACCAATTTTAATTACCATTTTTGTGATGGAAAAGGAATTATATCTTTATATGCCATCAGGCAGTTAAAGACAATGGGGATAGATTAAGACACCTCAAGCCCTAAAAAGCTCAAGAGAATTGTAAAGAGCTATAAATAGCTGAAAGTAAGATGTAGTCAGGGTTCAACCTTTGGAGACTATAGAGACTTTGCTACTTAAGCTTCTCATCTTCATTCATCAATAATACAAGCTTCTTTTGCTGTCATATGTTCAACATTCCAATTTCTCTTTTGTTCTAAGCTTGCACTTGAACAGGACATTCGGGTTTCTTTTGTGTCCAATGCCAGATAACTGTCATCTTATCTTTGCGTTGATGTATTATATTTACAAGTTTCATTTACTTTATAAAGCTGGCCATCATATGTTTATGTATGTATCTACTGGTATGGTTAGTATTCTCCATTCATTCACCTAATCTAGAAACTATTGAGCATTGGTGGTCTAAAGCCTTGTAGGCTGAGGGTGTTCATGCATGTCTTGAGTAATAACAAAGTAAAAGTGGTTATTTGGCTTGATCCAAACCATTATTTATTCCAATAGTTCAGAGAACAATATTGAAGTTTATATGTTACTAGGCATCTCTGAGCTTCAACCTAGGAGAGTTTCCTAGAGTGATAACATAATTGGCGTCGTTGTCAAGGAGAGGAGATTGAAGCTCACATTCCCTGGGAGACAACACAGATCCAGATTTGATGATAGACAAAGTCTGGATGCTATTCTAGTTTTAATCATCTAACTGGTGACTCTACTGGAGGATGAACCTCTTGGCGACTCCACTCCATAATTATGGTTCAGTTTGGAAGGCATACTCGGAGAAATACTCAGAAGTCACAAGCTGACCCAGTACCTGACCCTGAAAATATTATCAAAGAAAGAAAGGCTTTCTAGAGAGGAGAATCAGGTGTAGGTAAACCTAAACAATGTTCTATAGATCTTCAAGAAAATCCTACAATAGAACAAATACATGTTGAGAGTATAGTATCTAATACTAGCAGCGAAGAAAAAATCTTAGAGATATACAAAGCTCCTGATTCTTTAGGTTCTCATTTTGTTGTGAGACCAAAGGGAGCCTCACCTCCTACCCATCATATTCCTCTAGTCTTATCAGTCACTCCACAACCCTCTGTCATTTAGACTTCAAGTACCCTTCTAGCCACCACAGCTATGGCAGGCCCACAAGCACCCATCAAAATGGTTTGAATTATAGCTGCTAGGTATGGACCTCTAGTACTGCCCATTCCTTTGAATGCTATGCCTACTAGAGAATATCAGAATTACATGCCTAAGTTTACTGGGACAGAAGGGGTTACAACTGAAGAACATCTTGAATCATTCTATAGCTATGCTGATAATCTAGATATTAGTGAAGATGATGTATGGATGAGAGTATTTGTCCAAAGCCTAGATGGAGAGGCCAAGAAATGGTTCAGGGAATTGACCCTGAGGTCTATAACATATATTGAAGCACTAGATGATGTATACTTAATGCATTGGGGGGATAAGAAAGATCTTCTCTACTACCATACTGAGTTTGGGAACCTAAAAAGGGAAAATGGTGAGTCACTATATGATTTCAATAAAAGGTTTAACCGCATGTACAACAAGATACCACCTGAAGTGAAACCCATCCCTACCTCTACTAAACTCACTTATGCCAATGCTTTTGATTCTGACCTTTGTCTACTATTGAGAGAGAGAAGATGTGCCACTTTGGCTGAGATGCAGGATGTAGCCTTGGAGGTAGAATCCAACATCATGGTTGCAAAGAAACTCAAGGGACATGTTGATCGAAGGAAACAGAGGGGTGAATCTTCATCATCTTCAGATCCCAAGTTAGATAAGATGACCAAGATAATATAATCATTAGCCTCTGAAATATCTAACCTAAATATGGAACAACACTCTGGGAAAGGAAGAGTTCCTAATGTCTTTGCTTTTAGAAATCCGAACCCATACAGAAGAACTAATGAGCAGTTGCAAGTTCCTCAAAGAAATAAAGATGCAAATGAAGACCAAAGGATGAAGACCCCCTTACAGAATGTAGTCAAGGATGAAGATCAGTATGAGGAAGACGATGAGATCCATTGTTTGGAAGACAAGGGCAATACCTTTTTTTTTACCCTAGTTGCATATGAAGAGTCACTATCTGAGCACCAAAACAGCCAAGAGTGGGATGGTGGGGCTGTTCTACAAATTGATGACCAACACAGATACAATCTAAGGTCCAAGGTGAATACTACCCAGCAAACCCCTGCTCAGAGGGCTACCATCCCTATAATGCAGCAAACTAGCAAGTAAAAGCAACCAGCAGCTGATCCCATCATTCTCAAAGCTCTAGCTCCAGAGGTAAGAGGCCCTAATAAATTCCCTTCTCCTTTCAATTTTGAATAAGAAATCCAAAAGTTGAAAATATCCATACCTCTGATGGAACTAGTTAAGAATGAATCCTTTAAGAGGCCCATCCTTGAGGCCCTTGAGCTTAAAACCACACAGGCACCCAATGACTGTGAATCTGCAAGATGACAAACCGGTCGTTGTCCTCAACCCAATGATTGAGCATTCCGATGACAATTTCCCATCATTTTATGTCTCCTTGACTATTCATGACAAAATCCTTCACAATTGTCTACTGGAATAGGTGCCATCCATAATCTAATGCCCAAGGCTATCATGGACGAGTTGGGCTTGGACATCACTAGGCCATATCATGATTTTTTTCTTTTGACTCTACAAAGGTGAAATGTTTAGGGTTAATCAAAGACCTAGCCATCACCTTGTCTCAGTTGCCCATGAAGAGCATGATGATAGATATTTTGGTAGCAGATGTCCCCCCCAAGTTTGGCATGTCACTTTCCAGAGGATGGATTAAGAGATTAGTTGGGACATTGCAAAACGACCTATCCTATGCCACTGTCCTGGTCTTTGGAGGTGAAAGCAGGAGATTGTACCGAGAGGCTCAGTTAGCTTATATCATTAGCGATGAAAAGAATCCTGCTAATTATCCCATATATGTTGTTGATATTGATTTTGGTGCATGTATCCTCCAAATAGAAGAATCCCAGTTGGCCTCCATGTAACTTAGAAAGTCGGTTCACCATATCATAGAGGAAGGAAGCCCACAAATCTGGGATATGTTCTTTGATGGAGCTTGCTCTAAGGAAGCTATAGGAGCAAGTGTAGTTCTTGTATCTCCCACACAAGAATGCATACATTTATCTTTCAAGCTAACTTTTCAGGTCACCAATAACATAGCAGAATATGAAGCCTTGATGTTAGGCTTAAACTATGCTAAAGAAATGGGCATCAAAGTTGTGAAAGTGTTTGGAGATGCATACCTTATTATTCAACATGTTTACAAGACATTCCAAGCAAAGTACCCCAGGCTGAAGGCATACAGAGATGAGGTATGGAAGCTCAAGGATCCTTTCAATAGCTTTAGTATTCCATACATCCCCAGAGCTAAGAATTAGCATGCTAATTCCCTTGTTGTGTCTGCTAGCACTTTTATCCCTCCTTTGCCTCCTAAGTTGACTTACGAAGTCCAAGTGAAATATAGACCGTCTTTGCCTGACAATGTCAAGTACTGGAAATTTTTTGAAGATGATGCTGAAGTCAATAGGTTTCTGTAGGTCATTGATGAATACTCTGAAATGCAAATTGACCAAGAGAATGAAGCTATTGAGGAATGTAACCAGTCCAAGTTGAAAGACAAAATTGGCCAGGATAGCATTGTGCAGTTGTCTAGTAATCATATACCCAAAGGGTTGGTGCCCTTAGAGAGGTTGATTGACCATAACGATGTACCTTATAAACCTGCTAAAAAAGAAAGTGAGTTTGCAGTCCATGAACATAATATAGGGAGTCCAGCCCCTCCAAAATATATCAATTTGTCCACTCACTTGTCATCTATCCAAAGCTCTAAGTATTTCACCTTGATGAAACAATTTGTTGATGTCTTCACTTGGGAATATAGTGACCTTAGAACCTATGAAACCAACATTATTTAGCATAAGATTCCACTGGAGAAGAACACCATCCCCTTCAAGCAGAAATTCAAGCCAATTAACCCTCTCTTGTTACCCTTGATTAAAAAGGAGATCAACAATTTTCCAAATGCCAAAATCATATCTCCCCTAAGGTACTCGAAGTGGATAGCTAATCTTGTGATAGTGAGGAAGAAGAATGGAGAAATCAGGCTTTTTGTTGTTTTTAGGAATCTGAAAAAGTGCTCTAAAAAAGACAACTACCCCCTGCCCAAGTTGGAACATTTGCTGCAAAAAGTTTGAGGGGCTAGAGTCATGTCTTTCTTGGATGGATTTTCAGGCTACAATCAGATTTTTGTACACCTAGAAGACCAAGAAAAGATTGCATTCACTACTCCTTGGAGCACTTTCATGTACTCTAAGATGCCTTTTGGACTGATGAATTCTAGGGCTCCTTTTCAAAGAGCCATGGACATAACCTTCATGGGAGAGAAGGACAATTTTGTCCTCATTTATCTTGATGACATAATAGTTTTCTCCAATAGTCACAAGGATCATTTGCAGCATTTGAGGAAGGTGTTCCTAAAGTGTAGAGATTTGGAATTTCAGTAAATCCAAGTCACATTTTTATCTTGAATAAGGAAAACTGTTAGGGCATATTGTTTCTGCTGCAAGTGTCAAAATTGATCCAAAAAGAGTTCAAGCAATACAGACATTGTCCATCCCAAGGTCAAAAAGGGACATTCAATCCTTTTTGGGTAAAATTAACTTTGTGAGGAGATTTATTCCAAACTTTGCAGAGTAGTGAAGCACATCACTTCCATGCTAAAAAAGGGGCCAGAGATAAAATGGATAGAGGCTACAAGAAGATCTTTTGAAACCATCAAAATAGCTATCATGGAAGCTCCCACTTTAATCAACCCAGAGTACACCAAGGAATTTTATATCTTCTCTTTTGCCTCTTCTAATACACTTATAGTAGTCTTGTTGCAGAAAAATGGTGAAAACGTAGAGCACCCAGTGGCCTTCTTCAGCAAAACATTGAGGGATGCTGAATTAAGGTATGACCTTATTGAAAACATGCATATTCCCTTATAAAGTCCTTAAAGGCATTCCGAAATTACATTCTCCACTCCAATGTGGTTGTCTATTTGCCTTCAGCTTCAGTAAAGGATGTCCTAACCCAGCCAGATGTTGATGGAAGAAGAGCCAAATGGATTGCAAAACTCATAGAACTCGATATAGAGATGACGCCCACCAAGCTTGTCAAAGGCCAAGGCTTGGCTAAGCTTATGGCTGAACAAAATTGCAGTCTACTGGACACAAATTGTATGAGCTTAAATTCAGATGGAGAACAAACAGATGAAGCAACAGGAAAGCACAAAACCAGTCTTTGGCTAAGAATTTGGCCACTTGTGAGTGGTATTCCATATAGTTCATTTCTTATTGAAGCTAGAAGTCCCTCCAGGGCTTAGCTTAGGAAAGGCCAAGACCATTAAGCTCAGATCAGCTAAGTTTTGTATTAATAAGAACCTACTTTACTGGAGGGACCCATCTAGAATCCTCTTGAGATGTCTAGACAAAGAACAATCTGTGGAAGTTATGCACCAATTTCCTTTTGGCATCTGTGGAGGGCATCATTATTGGAAAACCATGGCCCACAAGATCCTAAGGGTTGGGTATTATTGGCCTACTCTATTCTCTGATGTGATTTCATTTGTGAGATCCTATGACAAATGCCAGAGGTTTACACAGAGACAACATCTAAAATATCTGCCCTTGAAGCCCATACACACCAATGGTCCCTTCCAACAGTGGGGTTTAGACTTCATAGGAGAAATTAATCCACATTCCAGTGGCTAGCACAGGTGGATTTTAGTAGCCACTGATTATTTTACCAAATGGACTGAAGTTGTACCTACTAAGAAGGTTGATCACCAGGTTGTCATGAAGTTCCTAACCGAGAATATTTTCACTAGATTTGGCTACCTGTTATGAAACCAGCTCAAGAAAAGATAGAAAAGATAGATCAATGCCTTAGAATTCAGCCTCTTCGAGGGGGCAGCCTCCTTTACATTACATAAATGAACAATTCTTGGATGATTCAAATGACCAAAACCTCCTTTCTATATTATAGAAGTCTAAGGAGTCACAATATAACCCAGTCGAACCTAACAATAATAATTATAAAGCACAAAAAAATAACAATAGAGGGATTCTATTGGGGCAACAGTAATAACAATATGGGTTACCAATAGGGGCACAACAATATTAATAAGGGGTACAACTACAATATAATGGGGTAATCACTAGTATATTAGGGACCCAAACATGCCCCTCTCCCTTCAAAAAGTGTTGTCCTCAACGCGTTGATTAGTTCTGGAATGCTTCTGTATTAAAATTCTCATCCCTCCCATGTGGAATCTGGCAGCCAGATAAGTTCTTGCCACTTTGATAAGATACTCTAAAAATTGATCGATTCGTAGCTGTCGAGTTCTTGTTTCTGTGACTGCTTCTGGTTCCAATATAATTTTTCCTTCCTCCTCAAGTTCTGGCAATATTGTTTGAAGTTGGAAATTATCGCCTATAACCTTCTTTAAACATGAAACATGGAAAACTGTGTGCAATCGAGAAGCTGCAGGAAGATCTAATTTGTATGCCATAGTACCAATCTTTTGCAACACCTTGTACGGACCATAATACTTTGGTGATAATTTATTATCCTTCTTAGCTTGCTTGAGGGCCATTTACTTATATGGTTGTAGTCGTAGGAATACCCAATCGCCTACATCAAAACTTCTTTCACTGCGATGTTGATCTGCTTGTTGTTTCATTCCATTCTGTGCCAACACGAGGTTATCCTTTAAGAGTTGGAGGACTTGTTGTTGATGTTCGATGTGATGTTCCACTGCTTGAACCTTAGAATTTTCTCTTAAATATGATGTGATGGACGGCGGCTGATACCCATAAAGTGCCATACATGGGGTCATTTTTGTTGCTGTATGGAAGGAAGTGTTATACCACCATTCAGCCAGAGGCAACCATTTGACCCATTGTGCTTGTTTATCAGATACAAAGCAACGAAGATATCCTTCCAAACATTTGTTTACTATCTCAGTTTCCCATCAGATTGAGGATGATAAGATGAGCTATGAGCTAACTGAGTACCAAGACAAGAAAATAATTCTGTCCAAAAATTTCCAGTGAAAATGGGATCTCTGTCACCTACAATAATCTTTGGGTTTCCATGTAGCTTTTGAATTGTTTCCATAAATGCACTAGAAACTGTACTGGCTTTAAATGGATGTGATAATGCACAAAAGTGTGCATACTTGGTAAGTCTGTCAACTACCACCATGATGACACTCTTTCCCTCAGACTTGGGTAAACCTATGATAGAATCCATTGAAACCTCCTCCCAACATTGGCTTGGAATGGATAAAGGTTGTAACAGACCCGGTGTCTTAA
>APFE031323632.1:45502-84619 GCA_000404065.3 Pinus taeda | reverse complement strand
CAGAGTATCGTGGTGCAGTGGAAGCTAGTAAGGAAGCCTTGTGGCTTCGTCAGATCCTATCAGAATTAGGCTTTGAGCAGCAGCATCCGACTACACTTTGGTGTGATAATCAAAGTGCCATTCAGCTTTGCAAAGGTCCAGTTCAGCATCAGCGCAGCAAACACATTGAACTTCACATGCACTTCATCAGAAAGCTCATTCATGACCATGTTCTTGAAGTGCAATTGTTCAACAGATGATCAGGTTGCAGACATCTTCACAAAGGCTCTCACAGAGGCGAAGTTCACTAAACTTCGATATATGCTTGGAGTTCAGGAAGTTGTCACTAAGGGGGGATAGCCTCTAGTGCCTCCTTCCTTCTCCTATTGTGTCATATTTGTAAATCCTTCAATCCTATCACAAGTTGTTCTTAAGGGGGGATGTTAGGATATTCCCGACACATAGGAAATAGTTAAGTTCAACTTGGTCTAGTATAGAGTTAGGTAAAGTGTGTTTCTTTACCGTTGTACATTTTGTAACTTACAATCCGACGGTCACGATATGTAGTGATCTGACGGTTCATTCTTTCCTCGGTATTACCGACACTTGATCCGTGGCTTGACACCCGATTGGTCCATGAATTCTATTTAAAGCGCATGGAGGGTCATTTGTAGGTTAACCGTGCATGATAGAAGCTTATTAAATTTTCATTCTTTATTAATAAATTGCCTGTAGTAGCCACGTTGGCGCAGGCCGTGGATTGTTTCCCTCTCTGAGGGTTTTAACCACGTCAAAATACTGGTGTATTGATCTGTGATCTGTTTGTGAGCGGTGTCCTTTTGGTGTTCTGTCTGAGGAACTTACCCTGTAAATTCCTACATAAAAGACCACAACAAAGAAAGCAGGTTTTCCCTATTGGGTTTCTTAGGGTAAAACATGCGTGTCAATTCTGTGTGCATCTATCTTAATCTCCGGTGTTTCTTCTGTAGCTTATTGATTGTTAAGAAACCCTTTATCATGGTGAAAGTAAATTTGGTTTCATTTTTCAGTTGTCTTGTTTTCAGTAATTCATCTAAGTAGTGCGCAGAGTTTCAAGAAATTGACATGGTATCAGAGTAGAGTTTTTCATAAAGACCAACACTAAATTTCTTAGTCAGTGAAGAGCGCAGTTCAGTTTGAAGGCTTGCACTAGGTTTGAAGAGCATTATTGTCAAGAGCTACATGCTGTTCCAAGGATTAAGGCCTGATCATAGTTTAGAGGGAGCTTCGAATTTTTGCTCATGGAAGGAGTGGATGTTAGTGGCGTTGGAAGATAATGGGGTGCTAGAATCTGTGTAGAATCAAATAGTTCCACCCGTAGATGCCCAAAAATTAATCCAACAAAACAAGAATGACACCAAGGCTGAGCGGATCATTCTTGAGGGGGTTAAAGCATGGCTACTTGGGAGCGAGAGTGGGGAGCAATATTTTCAAAAGCTCTTGAGTCGGGAGTGATTTTGGGAGCGAATTTTATATAATATATTTTATATATTTTTATGTATATATGTCAACAAAAGCATGTAGAATGATGAATTAGTGATAAAAGACATAAAAACATGGATTAAACCATAGAACATCATTCATCTAGCAGTTATAATCTTCATCAACCATAGGTCCACAAATTACAATCTCTCATTTATATAGCATGTAAGGGTGCACATAACCAAAATGGCATCGAGTACAATCCGTCTCTGAGTTGAAAATACATTAACAATTAGGCTCTAGATGGCCTCTAAAATTTTAATCATGCTACAAGAAATACATACATATCATCAAAATCATCGCATATCTTGGGATCTGTCATTAATATCACCCTCTAAGCATTAACATAAGATAGAAAAAACATAGCATGTCAAGTCAAGATTCTGTTTCAGTTATGGGTACATTTTTAGTAGGGTCACGATAGAGGAGTTCGATAATCAATTTCACTAACATCAAGGTACATAGAGGGCTTGGTGCTCTTGATTAAATATGAGTTCCATAACCTAAAGTACATATCAAAATCCAACAGAAACATTGTGATCCCCCCAACCCTGAAATCCTGAAAAACTGATAAGTCTGCTAGATTTTGAGTGAGATCTAAAAGTCAACTTTCTCCATATGAAATCCAATGAGGTCGAAGCCACTCTCAAACATCTTGATTCATTTCATGGTAATGTTAAAAATTCAAGTAAAAGGATGAAAATTAAAGATAAAATAGAATGCCACTAAAATAGATAAAGATTAAGATGAAAGTGAAAGATAAAGATAAAGTAGAAAGTAGAAAGCCAAGGAGTGAATTTTCTTTTGTGGGAGTGTGCGTCCTGAGTCATTTCATGGTAATGTTAAAAATTTAATTAAAATGATGAAAATGAAAGATAAAGTAGAATGCCACTAAAGTAGATAAAGATAAAGATGAAAATGAAGGATAAAGATAAGGTAGAAAGTAGAAAGCCAAGGAGTGATTTTTTTTATTTTTTATTTTTTATTTTTTTATTTTTTATATGGGAGTGCGCTTCGGGAGCGGATTTGGGGGGGGAGGGGGCAGGCGGCACTCCCCCATAGCCTTGGGTCAAAGACCATATTATCCCCGACCTCCATGAGAAGAAGACAACATATGAGATGTGGTCAACCATCTTAGCTTTGTGTCAAGGATCCAATGATGCCAGGAAGCTAGCCTTGAAGGACAAGTTAAGAAATCTTTGGATGAGCAAAGGAGAGCTCATCATTGCATACTTTTGCAAGTTCACTAGGTTCAAGATGAGCTAGCTAGAGTGGGAGAGACTGTAGCAAATAAAGACCCTGTGAGTCTTGCGCTATTGGGACTTCATAAGTCTCACGTTAACCCTCAACTAGTGCCTTCTAGCATTAGGGAATATGGAATCAATGAAGAAAATCACTTATTTCTAGGGGCCAAAATAATGATCACTAGTGAAAGGGAAATACTCTTGAATTTCACCTTAAATCAACATAGGCATTTTGCTTCTCTATGAATAAGACCATTAGGGTTTAGATGATAATTAAAGGTAGGCTTAGAGAGAGGTACATTAGTAGTTTTCAATAAGAATACCCTATATTATGAACCAAACCATTCACATTCTACGTATATGGATAAGAAAATAGAAAGGATGCTATCCACACCTCATAACCATCATGAAAACCCTAACATCATTCATCATAAAAGAGCAAACCATCATCCAGTGTCACAAACCCTATAAAATGTTTGACCTCCCTCTTCTATCCATAACACACAAATAGAGAAGAGCAAAAGTTGAAGAGAGAAGTATATCCAATGAATGGTGATGAAGCATATAACCTAAGCGTTCCCTTTATTTATACAAGCCAAAGACAACTAGGCGCTTAGGTCCAAATTAGGCTAAAATCCCTCAATAACATAAAATAATAATAAGTCAAGATTTAGGGTCACAGGCTAACCCTCAAACTAGCCTCAAATATAATAATTCCTACCAAATTAGCCCAAATGTGTGAGTAGGAGAGAGAAAGGGTGGGATGTCATCAACATGAGGGCTAGGATAATCCCAAAAATCATGTCTCTAAGCAAAAGGTCATGTCTCATCCAATAGGCATGAAGCAATCCTCAAGACTTCTCCAAACGATGAAATAAACCCCCAAATGTGCGAGAGATGCTCCCATGTGTGGAGTGCTAGGGCTAGGAGTAGTGTCGTCTCTCTAAGGCATAATGCGATAGGCCCCCCATAGGGCTATGCCAATATCTCCAAGGTGAAACATAATCAAGCAAGGCTCAATCTCCTAGGTAAGGTGCAAGACATCATAAGGGTACATGTTGCTTCATGATGGGTTGGATGCCCCATCTTTATGTAATCAACATCATGGGGAATATGTGTAGTGTCGAAGGTCCATGGGAGTAAAGGAGGTGGATTGATCATTAATATGCCATCATCATGGTCTGTGTCCACTTGGAAGCTCTGTGATATGAGTTGAGTGTATCTGAAAGAATCTCCCACAACTGTATACCTGGATCAAAACAACTCCATGTGTTCCTCAAGCAAATGTCAACATCATAATACAAGGGTCCTCGGAAATATATGAAATAGACCATACTTAATGCCTTAAACAAGATTGAGTGCTTCGGTTTAGGTCGAACCCTCCTATCTCACACTAGCTTACAATAATATATAAGTTGCAAAGTTTTTATGTTGAGTCATGATATGCTTCTATAGGGTGCTTCCAGCCTAGGGAAAGGAATTATTCCTACGTCGACCCATCAATCAGTGGGTGCAAGTGATCAATGACATGTTGTGGGGGTACTTCACGGAGGATGCCATTGTCTTGTGTCGAGATATGAAGCTCACAACATCCTTTAGTGTTATAATGTGAAGAGGGAGCAATCATGGTGTCCTGATAGGATTTTTTTTATTTAATTTCTCTTGGTTCATGCTTTCTCTTTTCATTCTATTGCAGCAACCTCTTAGGGCAAGGTTTCTAGGTTGCTACTCAAAGATGGGATGTTGATAAATGGGGAAGATAGAAGGCAATTTTTTGGAATATTGTTGCTTGGAATCGAACTTGAAAACAAACTAGGTGAGTGTGCCCTCAATTATAGAAAGTTTTCCAAGAAAAAGGTCATCTTACGGCCAAGTGCCTAGGGTGGGGAGATCCAAGTTAATTGTATATATTGTCAATAAATGTCTTCATTGACATCCTTGTTGATCCCATGTTTGATGAGAAGAAGGTGTCCAAGGGTATCCAAAGAATAGTTGAAATAGAGGAGGCACTTGACAAATATGGCAATGGGTTGAAAAGTGAGGAGGCTTCAAAGAACTAACCCCATCTCTCTCCTGAGTGGGTCAAGGCAATCTCCTCTGAGGATTGAAAGGCCAAGTAGGGGTATTTGTCACTCCCTAAGGTTGAAGTTACCATGGTGCGTATTTTGTGTAGAAATATTACAGCTTTGTAGATGCTCATAAGGTGCAATGGATGGGTGCCAAGCTCTGGTTGTACAATGGCTCGTGGGACCATTTGCTTGTAGTGGATCATACATTGTAACATGGGGGACTGGGCACCCTATGTACAACTCAATCAACATGTACTAGGCAAAGAACCCATATCTCAACTCCATAGAGCAATCATCTTCATGACTATGTCAAAAGTTAAAACCATGCATCTTACCAGAAATGTTATGAAAATGTGTATGGAAGCATTGTCACTCAAGTAGGGAAAGAGATCCTCACCGCTTACTAAGTTAGAGTTGGGCGTCAGGCCTCAAATTGAAGTTAGGAGTCAGGACCAGTGAATTGGACCCCCAAATTACTATAGGCTGTTGTGATCTCTACGTCGCTGTGTCTAAAAAAGTGGAAGTATGATAGAGCATTCTTGGATACATTGAAAACCATGACTTTAGTCTTGCTAATGTTTGCCATAGTCTGCTTGAGGCCACAGAAATTGGCAAGGGCATCAACTTACATTTGAAGGCCCTTGGAAAAGAAGGACTACATCATCTGTGAACAAGACAAAAGAAATCAAAACATGATGTAAAAGACAACTATCATGTGCATGTGTGTGTTTCCTGAAGTGTGTCTGTAGCTGATCAATGTAGATCTCAAACAAGGCTGATGTAGATCCCAAAAGAAGTCAGAAAGACCTCATGATGCATTAAACCGATCAATAATAGGCTTATGTAGCTTCATGATAGCTGTGATCGGAGACTTCGATGTGCCATTGAGCTTCTCTTCTCACTGCTTTTCTGCTTTGATTTCTTCTATTAGCTAACCTAAGGTATGCATTAGAATGCAACAACCCCAAATGGTTGGTTTTTATGTTTTAAGATCTTAGAGGATCTATTTCAGTGGTAAGCTGTTGGTGATGTGTAGCTTTTGATTGTTTTCTTTATCTAGTGTTCTTCTAGTTCCATTCAATGTACAGGTACATTTAACTGTTGTTGTCCTCTCGCTTGTCACTTACTGAACATAGCAATCCAGGGAATTGTCTGGCATGAGGACATCTGACACCTTACTCCTGTATTTTAGTTTGTAACTCGTTTTGAACATTTGACATTTTATGAGAAAATTTGGAGCTAAACTCTTATTTTGCATTTCACTTTTCAAATAATATGGTGATGCAAAACAATGAAATGCATTTTTATTGCTGTTACCTTTTAGCTTTCTGCTACAATTTTTCCTATATTTCTCTGGGCAAAGGGTGAACGTCAAATAAAAAGCAAATTTGTTTTCAGTTCCAATTTTTAGTTTTCTTGCAAATGGCTTGATTCCTGTGCAATTTTCTCTAGTTCGACTGGCAAATTACATGCTTTATGATGCTCTGTTCCTTTCACTCATAATTAATAAACCAGTCTAAAATGAAAGGATGGAGGCCTAGCTTGCCCCATCACTGCTCATGCCACCTCTAGAGGGGGATCCCTATTGTGGGTCTACTTGGTCCTTAAATATATTGCAGGCTGCCTGATCAGAGAGGTTTTGCTCATAGACCAATGGTATCTGATCCTTCTGAATCATTTGTAACCCTAAAACAGAGAGTACCCTAAGAAATTTTTTATTGTCCTATTAATAACAAGTTTGGTCTTGTGCTTTATGTCATTTTGTGTAATATTATATTCAAGGTAGGTGGCTCCAGATGGGGCCATATGGATATGGGTGTAAGACAGATGGTCGCATTCCTTTCGAGTGATTGCCGCCTTGGGGTACAGGGGATGCATGTAGTTCGCTAAAATTAGTGTCCACATGGGTTTATGGCATTAGGATTGAGCCTTGAGTGTGTTCAACAGGAATGCTAATTTCTCCTTACTGTTGTTTTAAAAAACTCTACTGTAAAACTATTGGTACCCTTAAAAACCTTTAAGTGGGGTGACAGGGGTTTGTGCAATACCGAATCTATTGTTAATGTAGCTTATTACATTTTGTGTACTATTCTTCTAGGATTCTGGAGGAACAGCTTCTATGTCAGCTCATAAGTAGCATTAACTAAGCTATATATGAAGCCTACTTGGTCAATGCCATGAGATTTCCTCTGAACATTGAAACTTTGCCATTCAGGTCATTGCTGCTTCTAGTAAACCATCCATCATCATAAATCTGGAGTATCTTACTTGTGTAATAAAACAGCAGTTGTGCAAGGGTTGCTTGCTTCTCAAAATACAATATTAGGCTCATTCATGTTAATACTATTTGAATGCTGTCATTCTTAAGCTCACAACTGCCTTAGCTGGAACTTGGTTTCATGTGTATTTTGTAGGTATGTGCCATTGAAGACATGTATCTCACGATTACCTGAGAATGGCTCCGGAGGAGGTTGGACCAAATGGCCTCAATGCTTGTATACTCCTCCTGACCGATTGCAGGGTGTAGATATGGAAGCATACATATCAAAGGATGAGGTGTTTACTGCAGAAGCAGGATATTGGAAAATGTTTGTGAAAAGCAATTTACATAGGCTTGGCTGGAAAGTACATAATGTTCGGAACGTTATGGATATGAAAGCAAATTTTGGAGGGTATTTACTTCAATTATGATGTTTTTTGAATTTTTATACGAATGTTTTTTGCAAAGTGACTATTACTTTATTCTTTTTTCTATTTGTCATGGAAGAACTCTTTTGTGTTAGTATAGATGAATAGTCTTCAAGGGAAAGTATAAATCCAATTCATGGTATTTGTAGTCAGAACACAATTACTAGTTTTTGTGTGTTTGAGAGAGAGAGAGCTTTTGAGTTTATTTATGTTGCATCCTATTTCTAATTGGTCCTCAATAACAGGTTTGCAGCTGCTCTAATAGC
Source organism: Pinus taeda (assembly GCA_000404065.3). Lineage (NCBI taxonomy): Eukaryota > Viridiplantae > Streptophyta > Pinopsida > Pinales > Pinaceae > Pinus > Pinus taeda. Next base: position 76,852 of record APFE031323632.1, on the reverse strand, counting down.
TGAAGATGCTGATTGTTGGGTAATGAATGTGGTTCCTCTAAGTGGACCAAATACATTGCCTGTGATTTATGACCGTGGTCTGATTGGAGTTGCTCATGATTGGTATCCACTCTGACTTATAGCTTTCCCAACCAAATATTTAGAATAGGTTCTCTTGAAATCTGCACATTGAATAAATGTAGAAGTGCTTTCAATCCTTTTAGATCCAAAGTTTAATATTATCATGCATGATACTCTTGCAGACAGTAACGCGAATGTTTAGAACTGAACAATATCTTGTCTTAAAACTTAATGAATGAGTCCAATTATTCTTCATAATAAGTAGAGTCGTCTTTTAGGGTCATCCATTTCAGTTAAGAGAACTAGTGTTTGTTTTATTACAGTTACGATTACTCAGATTTTAATAGAGTTCATATTCAACCTCTGAAATTTTGTTAAAGCTTGCGTTCCTGCTCCATAAAGCATCTATGCATACTCTTTATAGTGACTTTTGAGGCAAATATTTTACAGAACGAGACAGGTCATCTTGGCAAGATATATATGTTTGTCTCTGATCACTGTATTTATAGAAGTCCGATAAATACCTTCCATAAGGGCTGATGTAGGAGCATCTACCAGTTAAAGCCATTTTGATCCTTTTAGGTTAAATCCATTTACCAAAGGAAGTTGGTTTCCTTAATTCTATTTAAATTGTAACATTTCTTCAGTATAATCTAGAAGAATCTATATTGTTAGAAAGGATAGGATGAGTGTCATTCGATAGCCATGTTAACGGATAGATTTAGCCAATTTTGGAATTTGTTAGATAATTCAGTGAAAGCGATTGAATTTGTTGAATTGGGTACGAGAACTTTATGTAATGAAATTTCAATGTAAATTAGAGGGTTAGAGAGAGCGTTTTCTGAGTTTGATGAGAGAGTGAGCGTGAGAAAAGAGGAAGACTGCAATTATTGCAATTCCCAGAACCATATCGTAGAGTTTCTTGATAATAAAGCCTATAATCTTTATCGACAATATTACTGAAAGTATTTAATTCATGAAGAGACTAAGGTGACATTAAATAAATATATTTGCCCGGCGAGTTTATTTAGTTATCTCTATATCAACTAAATCACCAATTACAGTTGTCACCACAGTATTTTTTAGCCACGACTATTTTAAAAATACCGTAAGTTAACTCAATAGTAAGATAAATGCGATTTATATTATATTTATGTATTAATGTAAACTTTTATAAGTTCACTAGTTAACAAAATAGTAAATCGTGACATAAACGTAAATTATATTATACTTTATATATTAATGTAATAGTTTATATGACTTGTATAGATAATTTACATATTATTTTATATAAATAAAATAAATATGAAATTTGATATCATGAGATTTATCATAAAATATATGTATTGATAAATATTATATAGATATAGATATTTATAATTTTTTAAGTTTATATATATATATATATCTTAACTCATAGTGAGATAAATGTGATTTATATTTTATCTTTATATATTGATATAATCTTTTATATTCATGTATATATAATTTATGAATTATTTAATTATTATGATATAAATAAAAATAATATAAAATTTAATATACATAACTTATTATAAAATATATGTATTATAAATATTATATAGATATAGATATTTATATATTTTTTAAGTTTTAAAAATTATAAATATATATATTTTATATTTATTTGTACTCGTCATTTCTTGTCATAACCGGATCTTGGTTTTTCCAAAAGTTGGTGGATTCATATCTCGATCCACATCTGAATCCTGATAACTTAACAATTATGTAATCGTCCCCTTCCGTATTCAAATTAATATATATGCTGGGTGTTTCTTTGTGTTTTTTATAAATGAAATGAAATTTTAATGTCCACGAGACTAGATATAGTCTATGGGACCACTAACTTCCTTGCTTTTTGCCTTTTGCATTCAATCCTCTTATTATTCAAATTAATGATGAACTGACCCAACCTTCTAACAGGCCCCTCAATGAAAAGATAATGCCAAGGAACCGATGTTAACACACTACTGCAATTGTCTCTGATGTCTTTGAAAGCATCACATTCCAAAATGAAATGTTTTTTCCATTCCACTGCCCCAAAAGTGCAAAAAGTACAATCACGTTCTTCCCAAGCTTCTTTAGGTCTTTTCCACTGACCTATTTCACACCATAGCTGATACGAGTTAGTTCTTAATTGAGCAATAAGAATCTTTGCTCCCCATGGAATGTTAACTCCATCTACTCTTTTTGTTGGAGATCACAAGTGGGGTTGAATTCTTGAACATAGTACTTTTTCTTTCTACCCAACTCTTTCCCCATATACTCTTACTAAAATTCTCCATAACGGAACTCTTTAAATCTTTGCTATTTGTGACTTGCATTGAGGTAAATATTCCATTTTTGCATCCATTTGTTGTTTTGCCTCATTCATGATTTCTTTCTTTTACTCATTCCTTCATTGAAGATAACTTTAGGCCATCTACCTTCTCCCATTTGTTCAATTCTTTGTAGATACCTTATGAGATGCACGATAACAATTGCTTCGATGGAAGTTTCTCTTGTTGCACTCAGCATTATCTCATAAGAAACCAAAATTTTTATTTTAAACTTGCTCATGATCAAGCGTTTTTGGATTTTCTTAATTTGCTTCCATTTTGAGACAGGGATGCTGCTAGCCCTCAATTCACACCCATATAATATCATTGGACATACTAGGAGTCCAAAAAACACTTTAATTGTTTTCCAATCCCATAACTCTGCCTCTCTACATTTGTTTTGAAGAGCATATAATGCTTTCAACCCTCCTAAAATTCTCTTCTTTCTGCAGTGCTCCCAATTTAAGCTGCTTGTTGAAATCAATCCCAAGGTACTTAAATTCATTTACTTCTTCAAGAATGTTGCCTTCAAAGATGAACGTATGCTGGCTTTGCTTCTTTTTCTTTGAGAAAATCATTATTTTGGTCTTGCTGGTATTGACTTGCATCCCCACTGCTTTACAAAAATGCTCAAGGGCATATAGATGCATCTACAATCCTTGGGCCGATTTAGCAATCAGTACAAGGTCATCACCATATAAAAGAAGCTTTATCACAAACTCCCCCAACCGAACACTAGCCTCACCTTGCAGATTTAGCCACACTTCTAATTTATCAATATATAAACCAAAAAGAGTACGAAATAAAGGGCAACCTTGCTTGATTTCGATGTCACTTCTAAAGCTTTCTGAAATGCATGCTGAAGTTCTAATTTTGACTTTCACCTCTTCATAAAGCCTATTGACAACAACTCTATAATGCAAATGAATTTCAAGTTCTTCCATTCTACTCCACAACTTATCTCCCAGGATCGTGTCAAATGCCTTTTTGAAGTCAACAAAGCAGCAAAATACTTCTTCTTTTCCCTCCCAAACCTTTTCGACAATGTGTCTCAACGTGATACCATGATCTACTTAGAATGTTTCGACCCAAAACCTGCTTGCCCTTTTGCCCTCTTTTCTTTGACTTCCTCCCATTTACTGATTCTATTTTCTACAATGCCACTGAAGAGCTTTGCAAACAAAGGATTGATCATAATGGTTCTGTAATTGGAAGGAGTATTAATGTCTCCACTTTTAAAAGGGGTATTCCTAGACTAGTTGTCCAATCTCTTGGGAATCCTTACTGAATGACGGGGTATAACAATTATGACTGTTATAGTATAGACCAAATCAAATTTTTGTATTGTGGCGAGAAGAACATATTTGTCGTAGGTGTATGGTTCCAGGTTCAAGATCTAAGTCTACAATTCAAAGTTTAAATTCATAGAACAAACATCCAACTACAGTGCGTTTGAAGGGTTTCAAATTGGACTGCATTAATTTTTGTAACCAAAGTTCAACAAGACTGAATTTTCATTTCAAAAGATCCATCAATCGATAAAGACGTAATACAAAAGTTCATCACAAATTTCTGTCATCCAGATCAATGGAGGCATCTAGGGTTAAAATTTTTAATTATTTGGTTCAACAAAAGTTTGTGGAGTGGAGTTGTCTACTGGATTTTGGATTGAAGTTATGAACCAGACCATAGCATATTTGGTGTGGACCCCGCCACAAGTTATAACCATCATCTGGATTTCAGATTAGTTTACATATCCAGTTCACGAGATATCTGGGTTTGAAAGAAATCTTAATTTATAATGGTGAACAAATTCTAGATATCTGGATATCCTCATCTGGGCCCTTGATCATGGCATGCCCATCAAGTAGTGCGAAGACTAACTTGGGAGGATGCTGGGTCCATAGGCGCATCATTATGAATCCTCAATGCTAGGAAAGAGAATGTTGATTTTTGGTAGCATCGGATGTGCTCTAGCCATGAAAATTGGCGGAGAGGCTAAGGCACATGAGATCTCCAAGACCCAGAAATCGTTTGGAGAAATTCCACCCAGATGGAGAGATATTAAAATAATTAATATTTTTAATGAGACCCTAAGTCTAAACTTAGGAAAATTAAAAATATTAATGTGTATTAATTTAATATGGGCGAAAAAGTTCTAAATAACGAGGATCAAGGCAAATCCCATTGAATCATCAACAGGAAAAGTATAAGAGGAAGCTTGAGGGTCAGTTGGAGACACACCAAGAAACCAAGAGAGATCAGTTAGTTCGATTTTCTGGGGTTGGGTTTGCTGAGCAAATCCAACAAGTGATCAGTTGTCGTGAGGAGCAGCTCGGCAAGAGGCTGAGGAATACATATCAGAGAGGGAGTAGAGTGCCGGAAGAGGCAGCGCAGAGCCTAGGAAGGTTGACGCAGAGGTTAAGGAGGCCAGCGCAGAGGAGGCGGAGGGCCAAAGGAGCTGACGCAGAGGTCATAGAGGCTGACGCAGTAGACGAAAAGGGCTTCAGAGGCTGCACTGAGGTGATTCAGTGGGATAGATTGAGAGCAGATTAGCCGGGAGAGGGTGACACAGTTCTGAAGAGGGTGACACAGCTCCAGAGGAGTGCGTGGAGCAGCTTTCGCTATCCAGCGCAAGGAACAACCGCAGTTATTGTAGGATTGTTCATCCGACTGCTAATTTGTCGGAATATCTGTTCCCAGATAGAGGCATTGCTGCCAAGGATATTCTCTGAAGGGTGAGCCATTTCTGGCACCCTAGTTGTATTCATAATCTGCTTAATAATAAAACCCTCTATATGCTGCACCCGTTTTCCACCATTGGGTTTTTCCGGGGACGATTGTCCAAAAATAACTGTGTCCCTTGTGTTGTCTCAGTGTATTTTAGTTGTTGATCTGTATATTTGTGAATGCTGCATTTGTGTTTACTTCGATACTTATGCATTTAAATAATTTGTTAATGCAAAGAACAAGTAGGAGATAGTAAACCAGAAAATGCAGTAGGGGTTTCTGATGTGTTGGATTCAGGAATTTTCATAGAGTATCCCAACATTTTGGCTCCTGCGGGTGCTCTGGGATGTAAATCAACTACTCAAGTCATGAAAAGGCCCAATGCTTTGCCAAAAGTGGGCAACACTGCTTTTTCTAAGTCGTCGTGTTCTTTGGAATGTAATGTGTGGCCTATGCATCATGTGGAGTAGGGTGCCCACAAGGCCTTTGCTGCTCAAAACCCCTTGGAAAAACTGTTGAGAAGTGTAACTAGGTTTGGTCTTCATAATGACATGTAATTGTGATTTTATGTAAGAGATGTAAAGAAGAAAAATAAAATTATTGTAATGCTTGCATCATGGGTTTCATGAGCAAGAGATTTTATTTTTAGTTGAGGCTCCCATTGAGAGCCCTTAGGGATATTGTCATCTAGTCATAAAAGTCTAAAGAGTCATTGTCATGTAATGAAGGCGTGGTACACATTGTAAAGAGTCATACTTGTCTTTGTAAGTAACCCTCAAAGGCCTTGTCACTAGCCCTCACTCAAGTCAGCCTACAATGAAGGGATAATTCTAGAAAGGTGAAGTCGACCTACTCCAAGAGACCATGTCGGCCTAACTGCCATGGACAAACGACTATATACTAATGCTCATCCTCATTTGGTAGCAAGCAATTCGGTGAAGCTAGTCTGTAATAAGAAGTGTGCAATACATCTTAGAAGAAGCCTCTAAGCCAATGAGGAACAAAGGAAGTTTAGCGAAGGAGAGAGGCATCATTAAGGAGTGTTTTGGGCATAGTATATCCTCACACGTGCGAAGGTTGCAAGTCCGAAGTTGGCAAGGGAGGATCAAATTTTGCAGTCATCTAAAGTATTCTTGTTTGAATAGAAATCTTCGCTGAAGGAAGCTGAGTAAGATAGAGAAAGAGTCTCCTTTTTGAAAGGACTATTCAAGGAACAAATTTGATCTAGGGTTTCTGCTGTCAAGAAAAAGGGTAGCAGAATGACAAGGAGAGGTCGAAAATTCTGAAGGAAGCTGAGAAGGAGAAAGGAAGAGCAGTGTTGGAGAGGAGGCTAGTGACTTGGTCTTGGGAGGGCTGTAGTCTCAAGGGTCTTGGTATTTGTCAATTGAAGATCTATAAGAAGACTTTCGTTTGGGTTTTCCTCTCAAAGAGTAAGAGGTTTTGGCCCTGGCTGACAAGCCTATATACTGTGTCTCTTGTCTCTTTATTGTTCATGATTTGGTAATTGTCTTAATGAAAAGAACACAATAATAACTCAAGAAGAGAAGATCATAATCAAGAAGTAAAAAGTCTATCACAAGCAATTATCATAAGTAGAGAAATCAACTATCTATTGATGCCTTAGATTTCTCAACATGGTATCAAAGCTAAGGTGCTAAAATCAAGGAGGGGCATCTAATCAAGGAGGGGCATCTAATCAAGGAGACACACAGGGATCGAGTTTCAAGGAAGGGATCAAAGCAAAACAAAGAATACCAAGCAAGAGATCAAGATCTTCATCATACTGAAGCCCTAGATTGAAGAAATATACTTTAGCAAGAATCTTGGAATCATCATCAAGGAGGAAGCGAAAAGAAAGACCAAAACCATAGAAGCATTTCCGAGATCATCACTCATCCATCATCTAAGGAGTGGAAGTTTTTTTTAAAGACTAAGGAATGCTAGATCGAAGAACGTTGGCATCATTTTCAAAAGAGTTTGTAAAGCAAGCTCTCTTTCATCAAAGAATCTTTCAAGGAGTAGTCTTCTACTATCTATATCATTATCAAGATTAAGAAGGAAGCAAGTGAAGAAAGAAACATCTACTCAAGTAAGTATATGACTTCATCTGAATCTACTATCAAAATGTCTTTTTGCAAGGAGAGCAACAAATGAGTTAGGGTTTCAAACTTTCTTGCATGGAAGAAAAGAACATATCTAAACCTCATTGAGAATGAAGTCATGGATCACATCAAGGGGCCAATAACCCAAACTCCCACAGAAGATACTCAAGCACTTGCTAAATTCATGAAAGGGGAAGTAAAGGCCCAAAGGATTCTCATAGAATCCTTCAAAGACTCTCTCATCCCATGTGTATCAAAATTAGACACTTTAAAAGCAATATATGGCAAACTAGTAGAGTTGTTTTTTGTAAGTACTGCAGGTGAAGATATCTCTCTAAAACAAGAACTCTACAAATTGAAGATCTCAAAGGAAGAAGGAATAACCTCATATTTTATGATGATTTTAGAAATAAGAGATCAATTTCAAGATTTGGGCAAAATAATCTCTGACAAAGAAATGACCATTTTAGTACTAAATGCACTACTAGAGGAATGGGGCAACTTCACTTCACGTATCTATGTGAAGAAAGAAGCCACTCCTTTCCAGGATTTATTGTCATTATGCAAGATTGAAGAAACTAGACTGAAGGCAAAAATTGATGTGGGATCAAATGAGCAGAATCAAGCATATGCGGCTATGACAATAAGAAAAGGGAAGTTTGGTAAATTTGGTCCTCAAAAGAAAAAAGAAGAACATGGCTAAAGTTCAGTACTATGGATGTCAATAATATGGGCACTATAGAAGAGGTTGTCCTAAACTTAAAAGGGATAATAACAAGAGAAACAAGGAAAAAACCCATATTACTGAAGAAGTGGAAGAACCTGAGATGAAGAAGCCTAAGAAGGAGGAATTGAGAGATCTCTACTATGACTGAGATAAGCTCCTTCTCTAAAAGGTACTCTTATGTGGTGTAAATTATAGAGAGGAAGCTTTGTAAATAAGATAGGATGCATCATACTAAAGAATGACATCATAGTAGAAGCATTAGAAGAGCGAGCTCGTGACATAGGTAACATGAAGGATGTCTTGGACAAAATCTGTAGCTATGTAGGATATAGCTCTTGGAAACCTCACTAAAGGCTCAAGAGATACTCATGGAGAAATGGAGAAGTCATCTAGGAAAAAGGTCATCGTACATCTATCAAAAAGGAAACATCTGTTGATAGGGATACCTTAGGTCCTCAAGATTCTCTGATGGAATCTTCATTGAAAGGATCACTGATCATAAGGGGAAGCAAGTGTTTCATCAAGAATTCCAAACTTGTGGAATTCATGGATGATGGTATGATGACATAACAATGAAGCATATCAAAGGAACGAATCTCCTTCATTCAAAGGACGCTGCTATAGGAAGTTCGGATGACCCATAGGAAAGATGAGGTATGTATGCTTACATTTGATATTATGGGAGTCATGTCATATGGTTGCAGACAACATCCGAAAGACGAAGAAGATTTGACTATGTTATCTCCCAAAAAGATATGGAGACTTTGACTAAAGTTTGGAAAAGATGGAGATCCTTGACCAATGACAATACATATCTTTAGGAGATTTGTCAACATGTGTGTTGGATGCTGATGCTTACAAAAGGATGTCATGATGAAAGGCCATCTCAAAGGTAATTGTGATTTAAGTGTTCGTCTCTTATTTTTGAACAAGCTTCTAGATGGACTTATGCAAGACTGCCAAAAGGAAGAACTGGCGATGTCCTCCCCGAGACTTATGAAGAAGGTTATGAGATCCTTCCGAAGAGGTTAATATGAAGAAGGTAGAATGACATGAAGCAAGACCAGATATAGACTGATAGATCACTTTCTGATGAAAGGAATGATGACATGACTGACTCATGGATAAAAGTGATGGATGGTCTGTGCCCTATGAAGAAGTCCCAAAAGATGAAGACTCAGTGACAAATAAATTCATGATATCAAAGGAAGGAGTTCTTCAAGCAGTTGGTTGTCCCATCATCTCCACCTGAGGAGTTGCTGTAGGTCCCTAATTAAGAGGGAGCCTGTAAACAAGTTTCTTACTTGGAAGAAACTTGGAAATTGATATGTACCTAAGCCAAGAGGGAGCTTAGGTACATTCCTTCTGTAGGAATGAGTACATCCTTATTGGAATTGATATGTCCTGCCTAATTGAGAGGGAGAGATAGACACATTATTCTGGTCTTCTCCTTGGAAGACAAAATGGAGGATTGGGTAATCATTTGGCATCCGATGCTCTTTGAGGATGAGATAGGGAATCCAGGATAAGAGTAGTTGTAGAGGACCGATATTCCTTGAGGAATGGGGAGTCCAAGATAAGAATAGTCCTGAAGGAACACACCCTGAGAACCCGAGTGGGGTATGTTCCAGGAGAGACAATGATGAGAGTGTCTATAAATGATTGGTCTCGCTAGCATTGAGCTCAGATCTTGTGGAGAGATAGAGTTGTTAGTCAAGGCCTTACTATATAACAATGTTGGTTGATATGATGCTAAACAAATGGGTTACCAATCTGATTCTTCTTATATGAAATTGTTTAGATTGAGAATGACCAAGTACCATTATGAACCTCCTTAGTTAAGAGGGAGTGTTGAAAAGTGTAACTAGGTTCGGTCTTCATAATGACATGTAAGAGATGTGAAGAAGAAAAAAAAAATTATAGTAATGCTTGCATCATGGGTTTCATGAGAAAGAGATTTTATTTTTAGTTGAGGCTCCCATTTAGAGCCCTTAGGGATATTGTCATCTAGTCATAAAATTCTAAAGAGTCATTGTCATGTAATGAAGGCATGGTACACATTGTAAAGAGTCATACTTGCCTTTGTAAGTAACCCTCCAAGAACTTCTCACTAGCCCTCACTCAAGTCGGCCTACAACAGAGGGATAATTCTAGAAAGGTGAAGTCGGCCTACTCCAAGAGATCATGTTGGTCTAACTGCCATGGACAGACGACTATCTATACTAGTGCTCGTCCTCATTTGGTAGCAAGCAATTTGGTGAAGCTAGTCTCTAATAAGAAGTGCACAATACATCTTAGAAGAAGCCTCTAAGCCAACGAGGAAGGAAGGAAGTTTAGCGAAGGAGAGAGGCATCATTAAGGACTGTTTTGGGCATAGTATATCCTCACACGTGCGAAGGTTATAGGTCCGAAGTTGGCAAGGGAGGATCGAAGATTGCAGTCATCTAAAAGTATTCTTGTTTGGATAGAAATCTTCGTTGAAGCAAGTTGAGTAAGATAGAGAAAGAGTCTCCCTCTTGAAAAGACTATTCAAGGAACAAATCTGATCTAAGGTTTTTGCTGTCAAGAAAAAGGGTAGCAGAACGACAAGGAGAGGCTGAAAATTTTGAAGGAACCTGAGAATGAGAAAAGGAAGAGCAACATTGGAGAGGAGGCTAGTGACTTGGCCTTGAGAGGACTCTAGTGTCAAGTGCCTTTGTCATGGTCTTGGTATTTGTCAATTGAAGATCTATAAGAAGAATTTCGTTTGGGTTTTCCTCTCAAAGAGTGCGAGGTTTTGGCCTTGGCTGACAAGCTTATAAATTGTGTCTCTTGTCTCTTTATTGTTCATGATTTGGTAATTGTCTTGATGGAAAGAACACATTAATAACTCAAGAAAAGATCATAATCAAGAAGTATAAAGTCTATCACAAGCAATTATCATAAGTAGAGCAATCAACTATCTATTGATGCCCTAGATTTCTCAACAAAAACCAACTCACACTCAAGTGAAAGCAAACATTCTTTAGAGACTAATATCATAAATGCATCTAAGTGGACCATACTTAAGTGTTAAGGGTATATTAAAGATTAATACTTAAAACAAAGATCAACCTTAAATATCTAACTAGGCCAAGTCTCATAAATGTGTTTGCTACCTTTGTAGGGGTGGCTAAGTGGTCTACCCTATTAGGTGCTTCCTACCCCCAAGGGGAGGTGGCATTTCCAAGATCAACCCTTCAATCAATAGGTGTTGGTATAAGTAAGTGGCAATGGAGGGGAAAGATTTCATGGCCAAGTGGCATTAGGGGACCAACTAGTGGTAGTCCACATCCTGAGTGTATAGATGTAATGGAGTGAGCAATTGTGGATGCACGAGTTACCTTGTTTAGCTTGCTTTTTCCACCCCTCTGGTGTACCTTTTACTTTTTTTTTTTGATAATTCTTTTTATTTGGTGCATAGCTCAAGGATCAAAGCTTTCTCTTTTTGTCTTAGCATTTAATTTACTGCTTTAGATGAAGCAATTAGATGAGGCAATAACTCATTAGGGTTCCTTTTAATGAGATGGAGCATCGAGTGCTTAAGAACCAGGTGATGGCTAATGAGGAGTGTAGAGTTCATGCTAGGATTTTTCGCACGTGCTAACTTATATCCTGGCCATCTTTTGCATTTTGATTTTCTTTTTCTTTCATTTTTACCATATTATGCTTTCCCATTCTTTTAGCTACATCGACCTCCAGGGAAATGTTTTCCTACCCTACTCAAGGATGTGGATAAGAGAGTCTGAAATCCCAATGAACCAATGATAGTTGAACACGAAGAATGGATATGGTATCAAGGGATAATAATGTGATATGGAAAGTGTTAAGTATGGTAGAGAGAGAATGAACATGCTATTTCAATCCAGGCCTACCAAGTAGTGCCCCTCTTATAAACCTAAGGCCTTAGGGGAGGTACCACTAGATTGGGGCGAAAAATTAATCCCCCTGGTAAGGTAAGAGAAAACAATTACAATCAAGATTGTTTAATCATCTAGATCACTCCTTTATGCATACTAAATTCCCAAAACATTAAGTAAAGCACTCAATTGCAAAATGATCAAAGTACTTGTTGAGTGGTAGCCCACCTGCATTCAGGAGGAATGCCAGATGGTGAAAGGGATAGTGATTGGTGCAAATGGTAGAGGAGTTGGCATATGATCATCATCAAGCCAATGTTTAGGGTTGCTAGTTATCCAAAATGGGAGAAAATGTTTTCTCCTAGTGGGTTACCCATTTTGGTGGGTAACATGATACATCTAACTGCAACTCATGGACATGTGCTCACTGTAGAGCACATGATCCATATGCTCGAATGAGGAGTTCATGAGAACTCCATCAATCCTTGGGCTCACAGACTTGCTACTTGCACACTCGAATCAACTTGTTTGGAAGTGTACACAATGTATCGATTATCACCCTTGTTTTATGCATATGAACAAATCTGTACAAATTTCTTTTTAACTGAAATGCAATATAATCTAAGATGCAACACAACATCATGATACAATTTATAGGTAGGATGCTCACATAAGATGCAACACACAAATGCAATGCAACTACTTATCTAACATTTGTCAAATCCTATTAAACAAAGTAATGTAGTTCCCTCCTGTTGGGAAAGGAAAGAGTTTACAATCTAGCTTAGGAATACAAAAGTACCCAACGTGTACTTTGCCATGGGCCTTAATAGTAATTGGATCGCCATTGACAAGGACTAAGTCACCCACTTAAAAGTCTTTGCCTTGTCTTTGGACCCATTGCTTCTTTTTGTTTTGAAATGTTGTCTTCTTGGTTTTGTTTACATGTGTGTTCTTTACTTGGTAGACATTTCTTGAAGGTTCAACCTCTTTGGCCCTTTATCTTTTGGCTCAAGGTGTTTTTGCGTGATATGCATGTCTTTAGAAGGAATGTTAGCTTTGGTCCTTCCAACAAGCTTTCTTTCTTTCAAGGTATCATGGGGCCACCTTCACTCTTCAATCTTGTGATAGGTTCCAGGCTAGTCTTCTTGCTCATCACTTTCTTCTTTGATATGAAGGAATTACATTGAGCCTTCTTAAACTTCAAGCTGATCATATTTGCTTCTTGAAAGTCATCTTCCTTTGACCTTCAGGTTATCTTCTCACACTGCTACCTTTTAATCTAGGATGTCCATATCTTGACTTCACAGTTGCTAAGTACTAAATATCGAGTTTCCTGCAATATCCTTCATCCATTTCCATTCGTACAGTTGAAGTTGCCTCAACTATCATCATGAATTCCTGCAACATCTTCTAGGCAACAAAATAATATGTTAGCCAGATAATCAACAGTAATAAAAATCACACTTACTTCATCATGATGACCTTCTCGTTCCATCAACATCCTCATCAACCATCTCCACTTGAAACTTCCTTCACGCATCATAGTGCCCAAGGATCGAACTTGATTACCAAGTTACAACTTTTTCTTCTGGAGATTATACTGGACGTTAATCATTATTTACATATTCTAGAGAAAGTCCTATTCTTTTATTCATTTTAAAGTAAGTCAAATCCTATTCTTTTCAAGCATCATATATCCACATACTTAAGCATTAAGCAACTCTCTTTACACAAGATTCTACACGTGAATCTTATCCAAAGATTTATATTCAGCATGCATTCCTATGCTTTCATCCTCATCTAGTTATCCATATATCTGACAAAGAGCCTGCAAGTTTTTAATTTTGTATTATGCTTCGAAATAAGAGGCTTCTTTATTCTCAATTATATATGATCTTGGAACTAATAATTGATTTGCTAAATTAACATTAATGTTATTTTCTTCATGGTTCTCGTTGATAACGATATTAATATCTTTTACTTGTGAACTTATTAGCATTCTTGTGTTCTTATAGTTAGATCTTTCATCAAACAAATATGAAGAACAAAAACTGCAATAATAGAGGACACAGATATTAGATACTCATCTAGGGAAAAACCTCTCCATGGGGAAAACACGAAAACTCTTCTCTTCTTAGAATATGCTTCAAATGAGATACAAAGACCCAAACCCTAGACCAAGTCGGCTCTTTCTCAAGTCCTTCCTTTTTTCTACATGAAACTGCTACACCCTGCAGCTTCGACTTGCCAACTACAACACTACTACACGACCTACAACTTCAACCCAACAAATTCTTCCTTGTAGCTTCTTGGAAACCCAAATATAGCCTCCTCTTGAGACCTACTTAGAGCAAGACAACTCTCCCAAGGTCAATGAGGTCAAGATAAGGGTTTTCCCTCTTCCAACTACCAGATTTCGCACTTCGTCCTACTACAACTTGGACCTGCAACTTCGACCAATTTCTGCAACCTAAAAACCCTAGAATTTCACACGTGTGAGAGAGATAGAACCCAGAACAAGAAATTTTTCCCTCCCAACGTCTTCTAGACCCTCACACTCCTTTTTCTGTAACTCAAACAAGATATTAATCTCATTATATCTAGGGCCTCACTATTTCTTCTAGAGATATGACATACTCTACTACAATATATTTCCAACCCTAGAAGCAATTCAAACAAGTATGCTTACAATGTATTTAACAACTTTATAATATGTTAGACTTCTACTAGGATTTAATGCAAACCCTAGATTCCATACATGAAACACTAAGCCTTAGATGACAAGAATTAAAAACAATCATAACACAATCTAAGGTTTCAACGAATTGACCAACTTCTAGTAGGATTTGTTGTAAACTCTAGACTTTATCATCATAACGTAAACAATATAGCCATATCCTAGAATATCAAACTTCAACTAGAGCTTTGTTACAAACCCTAGAACTTATCAACAACTAAGTTATCATAAACACATATCTAGGATAATCATGCATATGCATATCATAACATATCTAGGACAAACCCAAGATACAAATAACAATACATTTAAAGTCAGACATATAACAATTTAGATCAGACTAGGGTTTTGATCATATAGACATATATCTAGGGATTCATTCCTAGGAGCTAACTTTTGATACATAAGGGTTGCACTTACAAACACTAATTTACCAAAACCTCAAGGTCTAGGAACACATTACCATCCAACCCTAAAGGACTAGGGTTTCGATAACAATACTAAGACACCAAACATGATATTATCAAAACCCAAACATCAAAAGAATAATATTTTCTAGATTTCATCTAAGTAGACTAGGGTTTATCATATTAACATTGGCATACCCTTAGGTTAGGGTTTTACAGGGAACCTATTAGGGTTCCACAAACATAATGATTAATGAGGGTAGATTCAATCTAATGATTAATCTCCCAAAGAAGAATCTCTATGATTCAACAGTCTTAGACATAACACTTGTTAGTAATGTAAAGAAAATTTCTTAGAATTAATGAATGTACCTTTATCATGAAGAGAAACAAAACTTATAGTCTAAGACATACCTTTGATTTTAGACAAACCTTATAGGACATCAATTCCAATAGAACTTCTATGCTTTGTCTTGTGAGGTCTTTTCCATAGCCCTTGAACATAGCAAGAAGATTTTCCTAAACAAGGAGAATATAAAAGAAATATGATTAACATCTAGTGTAAACACATCTAGATACGAAAAGGAAAACGAAATATAAAAGATAATACATGGAGTCAATACTTATCTTTGGAAAATGGCGAGGGCTCCCTCTTAATCCAATCTCGGGGATACCTAAAAACTTTAACAAAACAATTCAAGAATGTTTTTCCAAAGAATGTTAAACCTATAAGTTCTAGAAATCAAAGTGCAAAGCAAATCAAAAACTTGGTGTAGAAGGATAGAGTCCCTAGCAAATAAATCATTGATTTCGAATTCTTCCTTCTTGTACTTCTTTGGAGGTCCCTCATCAACAACATTTGCATATTCCCTTTCTCTCTTTCTATTTCTCGGATTTTCAGGACAATCACTTTTGTAGTGACCCATTTGTGATAGTTGTAGCATTCGATTTTGGATATGTCAATCTTCCTTCTAGGCCCTTTAGTCTTCTTAACTAATCCTTTCTTCTTGTGATGAGTGGAGTAGGCATTTGAAACTTTTTCTTCTTCATTCTCTTTGTTGCTTACTAGAGAAATCCTAACTTCTTCTTGACTGCAAGCATTCCATAATTGTTCAAATGTAAGAGTCTCCTTCCAGTTGTTGAGACCTGATGAGAAGACACTCCATGATGTTGGTAAACCTAGAAGTGTAGTAATTACAAGTTCTTTCTCTGGCACTATCTCATCAATCGCTTGATGTTCATTTCTTAATCTGGCTATTCTTAAAAAGAAAGATGCCACAATGTCTTCCTTTGCCATCTTTATAGATCTTAGTTCATTTTTAAGGCTTGCTATTTGACCAAGATTCTTTATAGTGAATAATTTTCATAAAGCCTCATACATCTCTTGAGCAAAGTCTATGTTAGATATATTGGGGACGAGGTTATCTTTTATTCCATCCACCATTAGTGACATAGCCAATATTCCTGTCTTTCTGAATTTTTCCTTTTCTGCATCACTTGACTCATTAGTTGGCTTCTTTACCTTTCCCTTGACTAAATCCAAAACTTTATTCTTTTCAAGGATGAGGTCTATCCTCTTTTTCCATGTCCAATAGTTAGATGCTCCTTCTAGTTTGTTTTCACCCTTCATTGAGTTAGACATTGTCCTTGAAGATGATATATTTGACTTCTTTTATGTTCCTTTTGAAGACCCTTAATCAAAGCTTCTTATAACTCTTTACTCTTCAATAGATCTTTGAGCTGCCTTTTTCCCTTTTTCACCTTAGCTTTGATACCATGTTAGAAAATCAGAAAGGCAGAAATATTTTCTTTATATAGATAATTACTTGTGGTTTTGAGCCCCAAGGGTTAGCTCAATTGGTCAAGTCCCCATTGTTAAGTACCTCGCCAATCGAGAGGTCACAGGGTCAATTCTCCTCGATGCCCTTGGGGTTAGGCCTTGCTAGTCTAGCCGAAAGGTTTTAAAAGATTCCCTTTGAAGTTGATCTGCCCATATTTTTCCAAGGGAAAAAATTTACTTATGGTTTTCTTATCTTTGTGTTCTTCTTTTATCTTTGAGTTCATCAAGCAATAACTAAAACACTAGCACAAAGATCATAAACACCAGATATAGGCAGACAACAAGTGAAAAACGCCTATCTAGGGTAAAACCCAGTCAACAACTCTTCCTTAATAAATTATTGAGATAATCCAAGACTCTTGACCTAGACACAAACTTCCTCGACACTAAGTCAACCCTTTCTTTCTTCTTGCAGATGATGATCCTTCAGCAACAACTTCGACTTTGTAGCAACAATTTCGACCCAACAACTGACAGCAACAACAACAACAACATTGACTTGAAAAAAGAGACTTCGATCTCATAGAGGAATCCACACGAGAGAGAGACAGATAGCCCAAAATTTCGATCTTGGTCTTTTCCTCCTCCTTTCCCAACATCACACTCCTTTTAGCCTCCTTTATGAACTTCGCACTTTTTCAGCTCGTCTTCTAGGATATCGAACTTGAGTGAGAGTGTGTACTCCAAATGAATTCGAACTGGCCTTATATATAGGCTTATGGTGAGGTTGAATTACCCAGATTGAGGCTTACTTGTGTTGTAAAATGTAGCTAGGCTTGGTCTTCTTAATGACATGTAACTATGATCTTTGTAAATGATGAAAAGAAGAGAATATTTTTTTTGTAATGCCTTGCTTCATGGGTTTCGTGAGCAAGAGATTTTATTTGTTAGTGGCTCCCATTGAGAGCCTTAGGATTTATCATTAGAGTCAAAGAGTCAATGTCATGTATGAAGAGCTCTTCTTGAGCATGTGTCAAATGTATCCGAGTCAATAGCATTGTCAAATAGCCCTCCAATGATAAGCACAAGTCCTCCTCTTCATATCAGCTTCAAAGAGGAGTAAACAAACTCATGTCGGCTCACAGTTTGAAGACACACCCATTCGTTGCACATGTCAGCTTATTATATAGTCGAACTACTATATATACATGGCTAGGGTCATCGCAGAAGGGACAATTCAGAAGTTCAGATGTCTGAGATTTTCAGAGGCAGCAAAAGTTCGAATGTCTAAGATTTTTCGGAGACAGTAGTAAGTTTGGATGTCTGATATTTTTGGAGGCGGTAAAAAGTTGTATTTATCATAGGAAGGAACTCGGATGGAGAAGGGACAATGAGGTTCTCTCTATAGTTAATCACTGTCAAGGGAATTTAGATCCCTCTTATGATCACAGTGACAGCGAGGGAGAGTGGTCTTTGTATAGACCACAGTTCGGTGTCCTTGAAGTAGTCACAATTCTGTATCATGAAGAACCTACAATTCAGGATTATGCCATAGTAATTCGGTATATCTCACAGTAAAGAAGCATTCAGTGCCTCTCGGGAAGAGGATCACTATTATGTAACAAGGCCTTGGTGATGCTGTATTGAAGAAGGTCTCGGTACTATCTCAGACATAAGGATTCAGTTCTACTATTGAAGAAGAGGTTCATTACAGCGATCCCAGTTTGATATATTTACAATGAATGTAAGATTTGAAGTAGAAGAAATTGAGAGAGAGTAATCGATAAGGTGGAAGAGGACTTGTGGCTTGGCTTTGGAGTGGCTAATAGGGCAAGGGTCTTGGTATTGGTATTCGTCAATTGGAATCTCTATAAGAAGAATTTGTGCGGGGTTTCCTCTGAAAGAGTGAGAGGTTTTGGCCCTGGTTCATAGCCTACATGCTGCGTCTCTTGTCTATTTATGTTCATGCATTGTTTACTGTTTGATGAAGAAGAACACTAATAATCTAACAAGAAGAATATCCTAATCTAGAGAAGTAAAAAGCATTCACAAGCAGTCACTAATAGAAGAGAAATCACCTAATGCTAATGCCCTAGATTTCTCAACATTGAATTAGAGCTAAGGTGTCAAAGTCAAGAAAAGGGCATGCAATCATAGAGATACTCAAGGATCAAGTTTTTAAGAAAGGCATCAAAGCAAGTCAAAGGGTATCAAAGAGAAAGTTTAAGATCTACATTGAAGAATCAAACCCTAGATCGAAGAAGCAGTCTACACCAGCAAAAGTTTTGGATCCTCTAAGTCATCATTTAAAGACCGCAAAGACCCTTATCAAGCCAAAGAGATCTACAATGCAAGGTAGCTCAAAGTATAGACATGAAATAGGACTTCAAGGACTAAGATTCCATCATCTTAGACAAAGTCGAAATCCTAGAAGCATTTCTGATCTACACTCATTCAACACCGAAGAAGTCAAAGTATCTTGAACGATAGAAGGCATTGTCATCATCTTCGAAAGCTATGAGGCAAGTTCCCTCTCATTGAAGCAAGGATCCTCTCCTTATCCTTGAAGAAGATCATCCGAGGAAGAAACAAAACATCCTCATCAATCACCATCAACAAAGAGAGCTAGATCTAAAGGCGTTGTCATCATAAAAGGAGCAATCTTCTTTCATTGAAGAAGGGTTTTACATTTGGAAGAAGAACATCCAAAAGGAGCACTAATACATCTTCTTCAACTATCATCAAATTGATCAAGTTGAAGATTTCATCTTCACTTGTCAAGTAAGTATCTTTCATTCTATAATCAAATTTGGTAAAATGACTTCGTTTTTGCAAGGAGATCTATAAGCTGGTTGGGTCATCAAAATTCCTTGCTTGGAAAAGGAGGATAGACATAGTCCTCAACGAAAGTGAAGTCATTGAAGATATCAATGAAAAGCTCTCCTCTGAATACATGAAAATATTCTTATGAAAGGTCCCCTCATATAGCAGTATTGGAGACATCAAAGAGATGTTTATGATAAGCTTGTAGAAATATTCTTTGAAGATGCGATAAAGCAGATCATATCACTTAGATCTAATCTACACAAATTGAAGGTATCAAAGGATAAAAGGTTATCGTCATAAGATCTAAGTTGCAAGATCTGGGATGAAATAATCTTCATACAACTAACTGATGAACAAGGTAACAAATGTTTATGAGGATAAGAATGTTATCCCATTCAACAACTTGTGGTTTCTATGCAAGATAGAAGAAGACAAGTTGGGGGAAAAAGGATTCAAACATTTGTCAAGAAGAAAAGAAGAACATAGCTAAGATTCAATTCTATGAGCATTACAGGAAAGATTATCCTAAGCCCAAGTAGGGAAATAACAAGAAAGATAAAGAAGAAGTCCATTTCACCGAAGAAGTGGAGAAAGCTGAAAGAAAGAAGTTCATGGAAGAGGAAAAGCATTAGAAGTAAGAGCTCGCGACATCACCATAGGAAACATGAAAGATGTTTGTTAATCAACTATGAAGGATATAACTCTTGAGAACCTCATTGGAAACTTAAGAAAGGAAAGAAGTCATGCAGGGCTAGTCTCATCATGCATTAAGTCAAAGAGAAACATTTGCTAGATAGGGATATGCAAGATCCTCAAGATTCTCTAGTGGAATCCTGATCGAAGGATTCACCGATCTAGGGTGGAAGAAAGTGTTTCATTATGAACTCCAACATGTGGAATTCATGGGATGATGGTATGATGACATAAAAGATGAAGCAGATCAAGGGGTTGAAAATCTTTTCAATCAAGGAAGCTGCTAAAAGAAAGAGGAGGAAGAAGACGTAGCTCTGGCATCTGCGAGGGAGAAGGGGAAGAGGAAGAAAAAGGACCTCTCCAAGATAAACTGCTTCAACTGTGGGGAACTGGGGCATTATGGAAACTAGTGTCCCAGGAAGAAGAATAAGGGAGAGGCGTTTGACTCCAAGGTAGCGTCGACGAAGGCGGAAAAGGAGGTAGAGGAGGATGACGATTGTGCCATGAGTGCTCATGTACCTCTAGAGAAGAGGTGGGGAGACATCGAGCTGTAGTCAGGAGGACTACAAGCAATGAGGGGCAGGATCCTTGAGGTACCCAAACTCTTGGATCATACCTGGCTACGGGAGGCTCGAAGAGACAGTAGCAGGATGGCGGATGTTGGTAGAAGTGGATGCGGATGAAGCGACAAAGAGTGCTAGAGTGAAGTAGTCGTAGCTCGGAGAGGGTTGCAGCAGTGCGAGAGGCACAGAGGAGGTTGCAGTAGTGTAGGATGGCACATAGAGGTTTGCAGTGGTGCGAGAGGCACAAAGTTGTTGCAGCAACGCAGAAGCAGCAGAGGGAGCACAATATAGCAGCAAAGAGAGCTTCAACACTGGGAGGGTTTCTAGCTTGACAAGGATGTCAGCAGTTGGATGGATTAGTTACTTCTCAGTAATTGAGTTGCAGTGCAGTAGCAATAACACGATGTAGCATGATGAGAGAGAATTGTAGTGTAGATGCAGTGTTGGGAGAAAGGACCAGTAGTAGCACAGATGCAGTGGGAGCTGCCGTACAGATGTAGCAATGGCATCGACAGAGCCATGGGCAGCAGTACAGGATGCAACATCGCAGAGGATGTTGGGTGGGGAGGGGTAGTGAGTACGAGGCAGAGATAGTGCTAGAAGACCAGCGTAGAAGCAGAGAGGCAAACGTAGAGCTAGAGGGAGCCACACAGAGGCTAGCAGGGACTGTGCAGAGGTTGCTGGGGTGATGCAAAGGGCCATAAAGGCTGCGCAGAGCCTCAGAGGGTTGACATAGAGGGTTTCAGTCTTACGCAAAGGCCAAGAGGGTTGATGCAGTGCTTCAGATTGCGCTGGAGAGGGTTTTGTGGGGCAGACTTCCAGAATATTTGCTTCCAAAGAGAGGCATTACTGCCAGATTTTTTTTATCTCTGTTGGGTGAGCCAGTTTAGCATCCAGTGTACTCAGAAAAGCTGCACTGGTTTTCCCAAGTTGGGTTTTCCCGAGGACGATTGTCCAAAAATAACAGTGTCTGTTTGTCTATTTCTTTCAGCTATTGATCTGTAGATGGTTGAGACTGTACTGTGTTTATTTCAGTGTTTATATGGTTAAATAACTTGTTAGTAACTAAACATGTAGGCGAAATAAACCAGAGAATATAGATAAAATTTCTAACAAGTAATACTTAGAAATTTCAACATGGTATCAAAGCGTTGCAGATCACAGGAGAGCTAAAGGCGCCGACTGAATCAGAGAATTTGCTGCAGGAACAATTGTTCCAGGTGACAAAAGTTGTTCCTAGGTAGAAAGCAGCAGAGAAGGTTTGACATAGAGGGCCTGCGTCATCAGTTCGAGCCAGAGAGAGGCCAACGCATAGGCAGAAGAGGCTCACGAAGAGCCACACAGAGACCAGGAGGGTTGACTTTGTTGGCCAAGGAAGTAATTTAGCAAGTGCCAAGATTGCGCAGAGCCTAGAGGCTCAGTCGTTCAGTTGCTGGGGCATAGGAAGCTGTGGGCAGATTGCAGGGAGTGAAGCTGGTGGGGTGTTGTTGCTGCCGAGACAGAACAGTATCTAATGGGGCAAAACCAAGGTAGAGGGAGTCGCCATCTAGGCAGATTTCTAGCCAAGAAATCCAGATCAGTGTTGCAGGTGCATAGGAGATTGAAGAGTTGCGACTCGATCATTAGCATGCAGGTTTCCAGGAGGGAAATTGAGACTCACAGGGAGTCTAGTAGAGAACTTCCAAGAGGGAAGTAGCGACTTAGAGGGAGTCGAAGAGAGAACTTCCAGGAGGGAAGTAGAGACTCAAAGGAGTCGAAAAGAAGAGCAGAGAGATGGCCATGAATGGACTGAGGGATCAAGACGGGTTGGAGCGGGCGTCCAACTTTGTCATTTGGAAGGTCAAGATCTTGTTCGTTCTAGATAGACATTGCATCAAGGCCTTCGGCTTGAGAACCGTGGCTATCCCAGTCAACCCAATTGACAATGAAAGGTATGAGGATGCAATGGCCAAGGTGAAATGCATAATCCTTGATGGAGTCAAGGATCATGTGGTCCAACATATTACTGAGAAGGAGACAACAAAGGAAATGTAGGATACCTTGAAGACATTATATCAAAGCACTTCTGTGTGGGGGAAGATGTTACTGGAGAATCAATTGTAGTCATACCAGATGCAAAAGGGGGAGTAAGTAAATAATTGTCTTAGTAGGTTGCAGGAGATCTGGGACCAATTGATTTCCATAGGGGCCACGCTGGATCAGGAGTTGATGGTGAGGACCACCCTAAACGAAGTCTCCGAGGAGTGGGAGACATTCATCCAGAGCATTCAAGGCAGAGCGAATCTTCTAGATTGGGAAGAATTGTGGGCAACTCTTCGCCAAGAAGAGATCGGACAACTGAATAGGCTGGGAAGTAGCAACAAAGGAGCCTGGGTCAAGAAAAAGGAGGAAGAGGATGCAACGCTAGCATCTGCAGGGGAGAAGGGGAAGAGGAAGAAAATGGACCTCTCCAAGATAAACTGCTTCAACTGTGGGGAACTGGGGCATTATGCAAACTAGTGTCCCAGGAAGAAGAATAAGGGAGAGGCGTCGGCTCTAAGGCAGCACCAACGAAGGCGGAAAAGGAGGTAGAGGAGGATCACGATTGTGCCATGAGTGCTCATGTACCTCTAGAGAAGAGGTGGGGAGACATCGAGCTGTAGTTAGGAGGACTACAGGCGATGAGGGGCAGGATCCTTGAGGTACCCAAACTCTTGGATCATACTTGGCTATGGGAGCCCCGAAGAGACAGTAGCAGGATGGCCGATGTCGGTAGAAGAGGGTGAAGCGGCAGAGAGTGCTAGAGTGAAGTAGTCCCAGGCAGCGCAGAGAGGGTTGCAGCAGTGCAAGAAGCACAGTGGAGGCTGCAGTAGTGTAGGATGGCACAAAGAGGTTTGCAGCGGTGCGAGAGGCACAAAGTTGTTGCAGCAGCGCAGAGGCAATAGAGGGAGCACAAGGTAGTGGCAGAGAGAGCTTCAGCGTCAGGAGGGTTTCTAGCCTGACAAAGATGTTAGTAGTTGGGTGGATTAGTTACTTACTTCTCAGTAATTGAGTTGCAGTAGTAGTAGCAGTAACACGATGCAGCATGATGAGAGAGAACTGTAGTGCAGATGCAGTGTTGGGAGAAAGGAACAACAACAACATGAATGCAGTGGGAGCTGTCGTACAGATGTAGCAGTGGCAGTGACAGAGCCATGGGCAGCAGTACAGAATGCAACAGTGCAGAGGATGTTGGGCGGGGAGGCCTAGCATTAGCACAGGTCTCGATGCCGTATAATCAGGGTGATGCTCAGTTGAGGAGTATTACTAGAGCACATTCCTCGCTAAGAGGGAGTGTTGATTTGGAGTAGCATTGGATGTGCTCTAGCCATGAAAATTTGTGGAGAGGCTAAAACACATGAGATCTCCAAGACCCAAAAATGGTTTGGGCAGATTCTACTCGGTTAAGTAGATATTAAAATAATTAGTATTTTTAATGGAGTTCCTAAGTCTAAACTTAGGAAGAATAAAATATTAAAGGGTATTAATATAAAGTTGGGTTAGAAGGTCCTAAATGACATGGATCAAGCCAAATCTAATCTTAGCTGTTGATTAGAGATGTAATCTCGATCGTTGAAGACTCAACAGAAAATGTATAAGAGGAGGCTTGAGGGTCAGTTGGAGATACACCAAAGTGATTAGTCATTCGATTTTCTAGAGCGGGTTGATATGATGTCAACTTGTATGCAAGATGTTGATACCTACATGAAGAGGTCATGATGAAATACCATCACAAAGGTAAGTTTGATTTAAGCGTTCATTTCTTATTTTTGAACAAATATCTGGATGGGCTTATGTAGAACTTCCAAAGGGAAGAATTGCAGATGACTTCCAAGAGGACAATATAGAAGGCTGCAAGATCCTTTCGAAAAATATGGCATGAAGAAGGCGACAAGACATGAAGCAAGACCAAATGAAGACTAATGGATCACTTTTTGATGAAAGGAATAATGACATGACTGACCCATGGATGAACGTGATGGATGGTTTGTGCCCTATGAAGAAGCCACAAAAGATGAAGACCCCTTGACAAAGAAATTCATGACATCGAAGGAAGGAGCTCTTCAAGCAACTCGTCTTCATCTAATTGAGCGGGAGACATAGACACATCATTCTAGTCTTCACCTGGGAAGACAGAATGGAGGATTTGGTAATCATCGAGCATCCGATACTCTTTGAGGATGAGATAGGGCATCGAAGATAAGAGTAGTCGTGGACCAATATTATTTGAGGACTAGCTCTCCAAAACAAGAATAGTCCAAAGTAGGTCATACTCTGTGAACACTCGGGTGGAGTATTTACCTTGAGAGACAATGGTTATGGTGTCTATGAATCATTTGTCTCGCCAGCATTATGCTCTGATCATGTGGATAGAGTTTTTAGTCAAGGCCTTGCTATGTGACATTGCTAGTTGATATGATACTAGACAGATGGGTTACCAATCCGATTCTTCTTATGAGAAATTTTCAAATTGAGAATAACCAAGTATCATTATGAATACCTCCCTAGTTAAGAGGGAGTGTTGTAAAAGGTACCTAGGTTCGGTCTTCATAATGACATGTAATTATGATCTTTGTAAATGATGAAAAGAAGAAAATCATTTTTTTTTTGTAATGCCTTGCTTCATGGGTTTCATGAGCAAGAGATTTTATTTGTTAGTGGCTCCCATTGAGAGTCTTAGGATTTATCATTAGAGTCAAAGAGTCAATGTGATGTATGAAGAGCTCTTCTTGAGCATGTGATAAATGTATAGAAGTCAATAGCATTGTCAAATAGCCCTCCAATGATAAGCACAAGTTCTCCTCTTCATGTTAGTTTCAAAGAGGAGTAAACAAACTCATGTCGTCTCATAGTTTGAAGACACACACATTCGTTTCACATGTCAGCTTATTATATAGTCAAACTACTATATGTACATGGCTAGGGTCATCGCAGAAGGGACAATTCAGAAGTTCGGATGTCTGATATTTTCGGAGGCAGCAGAAGTTCAGATGTCTGAGATTTTTCGGAGACAACAGTAAATTTGGATGTCTGAGATTTTTGGAGGCAGTAATAAGTTCGTATGTATCACAGGAAGGAACTTGGATGGAGAAGGGATAATGGGGTTCTCTCTATAGTTAACCACTGTCAAGGGAATTCGAATCCCTCTTATGATCACAATGACAACGAGGGAAAATGGTCTCTGTATAAACCAAAATTCGGTGTGCTTGAAGCACTCACAGTTCCGTATCATGAAGAACCTACAGTTTAGGATTATGCCACAGTAATTCAGTATATCTCACAACAAAGAAGCATTCGGTGCCTCTTAGGAAGAGGATCACTATTATGTAACTAGGCCTTGGTGATACTGTATTGAAGAAGGTCTCAGTACTATCTCATACATAAGGATTCGGTTCTACTATTGAAGAAGAGTTTCATTATAGTGATCCTAGTTTGATATAACTACAGTGATCTCATATGATGCAAGATCTGAAGCAGAAGAAACCGAGAGAGAGTAATCGATAAGGTGGAAGAGGACTTGTGGCTTGGTCTTGGAGTGGCTAATAGGTCAAGGGTCTTGGTCTTGGTATTCGTCAATTGGAATCTCTATAAGAAGAATTTGTGTGGGCTTTCCTCTGGAAGAGTGAGAGGTTTTGGCCTTGGTTCATAGGCTACATGTTGTGTCTCTTGTCTATTTATGTTCATTCATTGGTTACTGTTTGATGAAGAAGAACACTAATAATCTAACAAGAAGAAGATCCTAATCTAAAGAAGTAAAAAACATCCAAAGCAGTCATTAATAGAAGAGAAATCACCTAATGCTAGTGCCCTAGATTTCTCAACAACTTGATCTCCTTGAGGTTGACTTGGTGTGGAGGTGAGAAATAACTTATTTGACTCAATAATAAATCATTTTACATGATTCAAAAGCCCAAGATGGGTCTCTTTAAATGGACAATGACTAATGACTCAGTATAAATCCTAGAAGTCCTCAATGGGGACTTTGACCTAAAACATGATGACCCAAGCATGAAACCCATGCTTTAATAAGTCATAATAATAATAATAATTTCCTTTTCATTCTTTCGATAAATACATTTCATTATGACTCAAATACAATTCATGAAGACCGAACCTAGTTACATTCTTCAACAAGGGGGTGGCTTGTCCTTGTTTTGGAGGGAAGAGCTAGAATTAGAGCTTGCTTGGTTTTGGCCATTATTAATTCTTGAATAATATAATCCTTTGAAACGTCCTTCTTCCTCAACAACCATGATTGGCTCATCTTGATCACTAATAGCTTCCTAGACACTTTCTTCACGTTGTTCTTGGAAGTAGGAGTTTCTAAGCAAGATATTGAAAGGAGCATTGTCATTTACTACATTTAAATGCTTCGGGGACTCTCTTCTTCTTCCACTTGATTATAGGGACACTCAAGAGAATGCGATTTGTTGCAAGTTTGACACAAGGAGTTCCTTCTTGGCCAACCATGTTAGTTGGAGCAAGAATATATAGAACACTTTGTTGTGAAACATTGTCACTAGTAAAAGTATTATTCTTCGGAGGCCTTTCTTTGTTAAATTTTGGTTTAGGAGGAAAATTTGATGGGATCCCCTTTCCCTTTGTTAGGATATTCCGACACATAGGAAATAATCAAGTATAATTTGGTCTAGTGTATAGTTAGGTAAAGTGTGTTTCTTTAGTATGTACTTTTTGTAACTTACAATTCGACGGTCACGATATGTTCTAGACATGAAGTGATCTGACAGTTCATTCTCTCCTTGGTATTACCGACACTTGATCCGTGGCTTCCATGATCTTTATTTAAAGAGCATGGAGGGTCATTTGTTAGGTGACCGTTCATGAGAGAAGCTTATGTAAATTTTCTTTTTTTTACATTAATAAATTGCCTGAAGTGGCCGTGTTGGTTCAGGCCGTGGACTGTTTCCCTCTTTGAGGGTTTTAACCACGTCAAAAATACTGGTGTATTGATTTGTGATCTGTTTGTGAGTGGTGTCCTTTGGTGTTCTATCTAAGGAACTTACCTTGTAAATTCCTACATCCTTTCCAACATTGCCATCCATCATTGTCATTTTCCCTTGCATGATCTCAGAGTAACCTTATTGAATTTTTGGGCAAATGCTTGCAAAGCATGATCAAATTGGGGTGCTAGCCTTAGCCTTTGGTTCAATTTGGGCCCTAGGATAAGAAAAAATGTTAATCTTGGAGGCATTAAGATTATAGTAAGTTTCAATAGTCAATACTTTAGCCTCATCTAAGGTTTTTGGCTTCTTGTCTCTTAGAGCATGTGACATATGTCTAGGAAGCGCTTTGATGAACCTATCAAGGATAGTATCATTAGTTTGCTTACACATGATATGAACTTCCTTGAGTAGATTATCAAACCTTTGTATAAAATTTGTCACATTTTTATTATCGATTTTCTTAGTTTCTTGGAACTTATCAGGGTACTAAACCTTCTTTGATTGTGGCTCATCTTCTGTTGAAGGCTTGGTGAAAGGTATCCCAATTAGTAAGTGCAATGAACAAAGTTCGTATACACAACAAAATATTCAGAATATCTGGAATATATAAATGTCCATCATAGGACGAATAATATATTTATATTTGAATTGACAAGAGCTATGATATATGATATTACAAATGAGCGTTTGCTTATATACCTAGGAGGGTGCCCTTTCATGAATGGTCATGTCCTTAGAAACATGCCTCTTCAATATACTATTCATGATTAAATATTAATTAATTATTTATATTCATAATGTTGCCTTCCCCTTTAGTAAAGCTTTGTCATCAAAGCTTATTGCTGACAAGGCATGTCATCTATTTCTTTGTCTTGTAATCTATTTGTATCTTTTGGAGTTCTTCAAGTTGTCATTTTCGATGATACAAGATGATAGGATCCTCTGAGTGATAAACAAAATTGTTGAACTGAGAAGTGACTTGACCATCCTAAATCAATCCTGTATGGAACTTTGCAATTATTGGATAGCTAGAATAAATTGTTATTGTAAGACTGGATTTTGTAGGCATAAGTATTCTTCAGAACACAAGTTTGTTGTTTTTATTATGAGTGATACAAATACACATACTGATTAAGATGTTTGCTCTTGTGATTTGGATGTCGATAAGGAGTTTTTGTGATTTGAGTTCCCTTTATCTTATTTGTGGCACATTCTTTATTTACTTGAGGTATATGATTTCCTTCAGGTATGGAAGACGCTTGGTTAATCGATAGATCTTCACTTGAAATTTCGTCGTCTGAACTGCAACATCTAAATATGTTTTTACTTCAACTGGTTTGTCATCTTCGAGGTGTGATATTGACTGGATCAGTATTCGTCCATTTTTCTTCAACTTGGATTGTCATGTCTTAAGACTTTGATACTTCTTTTGTGAAAAGTTCTTCTAATTTTGTTTTTCAATGGTTCCTTATCATCCTTAAGTTATTTAATCTGAGTAAGTAAATTTTGGTTATGATTTTTTAAATGTGAAAGTTCTTCAACTTCTAATTGAACTTCATTTTGACACTCAAGCTTCTCATTTTTTAAATCCCTGTTTTGTTCTAATATTTTTTTATTAAGTTTTTTTTAAGCACAAACTTTCTTCTTCTTTCTTTGATATACTCTTGTTTAGGTCCTTCTTGGAACTTTCGTTTTCTTGTTCTAATTTGTGCTTTGTAGGTTTACACTTCTTGACTCGTGCAAGTAGTTTTTGACTATGATCTTTTAAATGAGAGATTTCTTCGTAAATGAAATGGCTTGGAGTTTTTTAGAGGATAGACAGATAGGCTTAGAATGTCAAAGCCCTAACTTTGATGAGACCACAAATCAATTTTGAAACAAAACTCATATTGGAGCAGGTCTGAGGGGCGTTGTTATGCACAGTTTGGGCATATATAATTAAGAAAATTCAAGCTTTGACCATAATTAAGAAAATTCAAGCTGGTGAATGTTGGGTTCCTATAATACTAGTGATTACCCCATTACTATTGTAGTTGTACCCTTTATTAATATTGTTGTGCCCCTATTGTCCCCATATTGTTATTACTGTGCCCCATAGAATCCCTCTATTGTTATTTTTGTGGCTTATATTATTATTGTTAGGTCAGCTGGGTTATATTGTGACTCCTTAGACTCCTATATATAGAAAGGAGGTTTTTGTCATTTGAATCATCCAAGAATTGTTCATTTATGTAATGTAAAGGAGGTTGCCCCCTCGAAGAGGCTGAATTCTAAGGCGTGGATCTATCTTTTCTATCTTTTTCTTGAACTGGTTTCATAACATTTGGTATCGGAGCTTTGGATTCTAGGGTTTCGCTGCTCCAAACAGGTCATTGTGGCATTTTCGCTATAAACTTTTTTCTGCGACGTTTCAGAAGCTAAAAAAACCCATTTGAGAAGAAATCGTGCTGAATCTCGGGTCTGAATTTCAGAACTTTTCGCTCTATATTTGTAGAGATATGATCTGAGGAAGTTGGTCTTCTTGCAGACTCCTAAATTACATTCCAAACAGGTGACCTGGGGAAAATCGTCATAACTTTCTCTCTGAGCATTGGTTTGAAATTTCGTAAGAAGGTGCAGAAAGAGGACGGACTGTAGTTTCTTGTATGTCTTTTTTAGAGCCAAAGGTTGAAACAATGACTCGTGGTACGTCATACAAGTTCGCTCTACTGAACTAGTCTATAAGCAGGTCACTGTGGGAGATTTTGCATAACTCTTCCTTGGAGAATCCAATTTGGATCAGACTGGTGGCATTGGAAAGAGGACACAGAGGGCTATGGCAAGTTGCAATTTTAGAACTAGATGATCCGAAAGTACAGAGATACATCAGAGGCAATATAAAGCTCCTACAAAGTGAAAAAAGGTGTGTAGATTCTTTTAAATTTTTGCTTAAGATTGGTTTGAAAATTTATTTTGAAGGAATTCAAAGGGCATAGTAGAGAATTATTATTGGTAACTGATGCCCTGAGGAAAGAAAATGCAAACACCTAGTAAGGAACCTGAAAGCTCTAGCATGACTCACTCATGAAGAAGAGGAAGAAATGCTACATGATATATCAAAATTACAAGAACAAGTGCAACAAATGTCATGCTCACAAAAGCTAACCGAAGCTAAGATAAATGGCGTGGAATCTAAGATAAAGGGCATGGAAGCTAAGATGG
Source organism: Pinus taeda (assembly GCA_000404065.3). Lineage (NCBI taxonomy): Eukaryota > Viridiplantae > Streptophyta > Pinopsida > Pinales > Pinaceae > Pinus > Pinus taeda. The sequence goes on along the minus strand of APFE031323632.1, from coordinate 45,823 downwards.
ATGATTTGAAGACAGAGTTGAAGATAGACATGGCAGATTTGAAGGCAGATTTGACAAATTTTCTACACGAAATACTTACTAATGGTGAAAGGGGAGTAAAGGAAACTCATGATGCAAACAAAGGAAATGTTAATCATGATTTCATAGACTCTAATGTTGGATCGAAGGCGCACCATATTCCAAAAATCGATATGAGGAAGTTTGATGGTAAGGATCCCGCAACATGGATATTACAGATGGAGCAATTTTTCGATCTCAATAATGTGCAAAACACACAAAAGGTACGTATTGAAACTTTATATTTGGAACCAAATCAGTTTG